>VWZP01008963.1:1790553-1960818 GCA_013396995.1 Dicaeum eximium | reverse complement strand
AAAAGATTGATGTAGTGGATTGGTGGTTTTTTTTTTTTTTTTTTTTTTTAACTGTGATGATGGTAAGACACTGGAACAAGTTGCCCAGATAAAGTGTAGATGCCCCATACCTGGGAAGCATTCAAGTCCAGGCTGAATAAGGCTTGGAGCAAGATGATTTACTAGAAGATGTCCCCACCCATGGCAGGTGGGTATGAAACTAGGTGATCTTTAAGGTCCCTTCCAACTCAAGGCATTCTGATTCTATGAATCCATTCTCAGCTGACAGGTGCTTTTTTGTCTTCAAGTCCTGGAAACGATAAACAGTAGCTCCTTCACAAACCTATGACATTAACCTTACTTCTGAGACAAGCCAAGGAAATATATGATGAAGTTATAGAAAATGTCCTTCAATTCAATGGTCAACAGTGCACTCAGTAAAGTTAATAGAGACTTTAGGGTTCAGAGTTTCAGAAGGTAGTCAGGTGAACAGGAGGCAGAATCATCTCCAACAGATGATCCCATCCAAAATTAAAAATTTATCATTAGGCTTAGTTTTATTCTTTCACTATTAATGGAAAATAAACAATTGTCATCCTCTTTTCATTGCATACATTTTTCTCACCATTCATTTGAAAAGATCTATCAGAGTCTAAAAATATCATTAATTCCTTTTTCTACACTCCAGAAACTATTTTCAGATCTATATTAAACACAAATAATTTGCACCTAACATGTGTTCTGCTTATTGCTACAGGTTGAACAGAGAGTTGAAATTAAATGTCAGCTCTACTGAAGTTGCAGCAAATTTTGTTTCCATTTCCAAACAGAATAAGAGACAAAATCTTTTGAGCATTTTCAAAAATGGAACCGCATTGCAAAAGAGGACTGCGTATTTTTGTCTGTCACGCTCAGTTGCTTAGCATTTGGCTGCTGGCCTGGATTATACCAGAATTCAGCTTCAAATCCCTGTTCTCCTTCAGTCACAGCACTGTTGTTTATCCCAAACCAAGCAAAGTTTCCTACACTCATACTCTTGTTACCCAATTTCCTCATTTCTTGTCTATAACAGATTATCCTCAAAATCTAGTAGAAAACAACAACCACATAAAATATTTCACCTTGATAAAACAGGCTATATTGCCATAATCCATTAAAAAACAAAAAACTTTCCAGACCTATTCACAACAGCGTGTTCCTGGCTGGCTGCCCAAAACTATTATCATTCTATTAGTATTGTTTTTTTGTCAGATTTCATCCAGCTAACACATGCTAAAACTACAGCTGTTCTGTCTACATTTGGTCTTTAAATATCTGATTTGTATTTTTTCTTCTGCCTCTAAACGATGAAAAGAGGGGGAAAAAAATCTCTTCAGTAGAAAGATACCTTAGATGTGCAATATTGTTCTTGGGAGAATATGAACCCTTCACTGTACTGGAAATAGGGAGCAGGGCCATTGGTGAGCTTTAAGATGAAAAATTTCCCAGTTCTTCTGTGGAGTGGACACTCCAATACAGTCCCAATTCAGTTCTTTACATCTTTTATTTCTTTTACTGGAATACAACATCTTAAGAAATAAGGCACATCATGTTAGCTCAAGATTTACTGAAATCTTTACAAAAATACTTTTTTTCACAGCCCTAAACTGTGAATTAATGCTTTGTTTATTTCTTCATTCTCTGGTTTCAAACCTACGTAAGAAATCCCAGATTTTTCAGGCTAAAACAGGTGACAGGCTCACTGTGCAATGTAGTAATACACAAACACACTTTTTATTCTACATGGAACAGTATAGCCCAGAGATGAGTTATCAGGTCCCGGGAACAGTACCTCATCACTAATTCTGTACTCAGCCCGGGCTAATTTTCCTTTTCTTTCAGCTCTGTAACTTTTCTGATATCTCAGCACTGCATGCTGCAGTTACACCCCACCAGAAGTGCTTGGAGAGTAGTCTGACATCAGTCACCTGGAACTGTACCTTAAATACTAGATAAGAAAGGCTGTGCTACAGAAATCAAGGGCTTGCTGGAGGGGAGATGTTGGAAAAAAAACTGGTAAAAAATCAGGGAACTTTTTTTTTGCCAACAGACGTTGCCAGCAAAATAAATTCTGCTTGCCCAGCAGCAAGGGTAACTTGGGTTACATTGCCACTAAAAACCTTCAGCAGAAATGTCAATCACAATTTTGATTATAATATATTTTGCATTAAAATGTCAAATGTGTCGTTGATCCTCCTCTAAGAGATAACCAAGATCATGCATATTTTATGCATATTTTCTTAATCTGCGGTCAGCACAGATTTTAACAAGATGCTCTGGATGGGAATCTACATGTACAAAATCTTTCAGCAGCATATGCAGCTAGGAAATGCTTATGCAGATATAGTCAGACAACCTAAATCAAAAAACTCAATTTACAGCTGCATTCTGTGTTTTTTAATCTGTAAGAGGTTGTAAAAAAATCTAATGAGGCATTATAATCTACTTTTATGAAATAAAAGTGTGTCAGACAGTCTTGGTTCAAGTACAGTTACAAAACAAAAATCCCCTCTCAAATGTCACTGAGGAAGTGGAAGAAGCCATGAATGTTTCCTTCCAGTGCTGATGGCTGCAGGACATAACCTAATTGTTGCCTGAGGAACCCTCAATGTGTTTTTTTCTCAATACCTATGCCTTGCAGGTCACTTCAGCAGTTACTATTTATTTAATAAGTGTTTCTTTGTGCCTGCATTTGATTTTAAGTACAGTACTTGCCCCTGGTCTTTGAATGCATGCTGGGTACAAAGCATTAAGATTATCTACACCATTTAAGATTATGCACACTTCAATTAGATCTCTCAGCCATTTTTCCTTAGTTGCTGCCATTGCCCTAGTTCCTGCAGGCTGAAAGCTGAATGTTTTCTCTAGACCTCATTATCTTCTTTGTCACTTACTCCATAAAACTGTTCACTACGGTCCCATCTATTCCTGAAAATAGTCCTTACCAACCTGTTCTTCTTACAATATTTTCCATAACTTACATCCATCCAGGTGACAGACACGGAACTAAATCACTCCATATCCACATGCAGTGCTAAAGCCAATGTAGCCTTAATTTTTCACATGCAAAGAATAGCTTTGTGCTCAATCTTTGTCACAGAGCCAGGAAAGTGCTTGAGAATATAGTTTAATTATAAATATTTCAATAGTTTTATTGATTTGAGAGAAGGAACTCATATATGAAAAGTCAGATGTGCATTAAAGTTTGGTACTGCTTATTAGTTTTGGAAGCTGCTTAAAGTATCATCTCTCCTAATTCAATCTGATGTATTTAATTATTTATTACTCACTTTTATGTGCAGTGAATCAGTTGTGATTTTTGAAGTCACTCACCTCTTCTCAGCTCTCTTATTTGTGACACAGTGTTTTCTGAATTGCCATTTATTTTTATACAACATTTCTGACCAAGTTGTTAATATTTGTGTGGGGAGGTTTCTTTATTTTGTTGGGTTTTTTACCACATGTTTTATGGCTTTGTCAACTTAGTCTCAACAGTTTACTGACTTGGGTTTCTGTTATTTTGGGTACTACTGAGTTATTTTGGTCTTTTTCAAATACTGGTCTTGGACATATTCCTGATAAATGTGGACTTGTCTGCTATTTTTACTGCCTCTGCATGGGACAAACTCATGATGGTACAGACAGCAGGGAAAATAGAAGCATCTGTGACAGGGGACCAGTGCAATTCCAGTTCATATTCACCTGGAGATTCAAAAATTAAATTGGTGATCAGTATTATTTTTCCTGAGGAATTATACTTTATTTCATGCTAATATAGTTTCACTATGAATTTTGAAGTACCTCCTGCAGTTAAAATAATGTCAGCTTTATCAAAAAATATATATCAATACATGCACTAACAACCAATGCATTGTGCACCTGGGTGAAAAACAAAATATTATTTATTATATTCACGGTCTTTTTTACAAGCAGCTTATTCAGAAATTCTCTGAAGTTGAACAGCTAAGCTTCTTAAATCAATATTGAATTTATTTTTCACCACTTTAAATATAGCTACTGAAGAGAACTACATCTTTGAGACAACTCCTGGTATATTTTTACACTTATCCAATAAGAAAAGAGAAGGTAAACCACAAGTGACAGACTACCTCTCTGACAGAGCTGTAGTAAAAATGAAGATACTTTTCCTAATGCCTTTGTGGCTAGTTCACAGAAACCACTAGAAAGGAATAGGGCATTCATTTCCTTTTTTTTCTTTTCTTAATTTGTTTAGCATCAGATTCATCCAATTTACTATTCATCAGTTACTGGACTTGACAGCTTTTGTTTGTACATACCAATAGTTTATTTATTCTCCAGCTTCCTGGACTCCTGATTTTCCTCTTATGGAGAAATTCAGATTACTCTGAACTGAAAAGCATATCCCAGAGCACAGATAAGGAGAGATCAGAAGGCACTCAGCTTGAATACAACCTCTTGATCCATTCCAAAACAAAGTTCTGTAGATAATTTCTCGAGGAAATTACCAACAGCAAGGACTACATGAGACACCATGAGAGAGATAGACAAGAGAATACAAGAGAGGTGCTGTTCACTGCACAGAAACACACAATGTAGATGAAATAAAAAAATAGTGAAGAGATGAACAGTCAAAACATGGACAGACAGCATGGACAAATAAAGTAAAAAATAAAAGTAAAGAAATCTTGGCCTTATTTTTATAATCTGCTGAAAGATTGGCTTTGTTCCTGCTTGGGCTGATATATGCAAACACAACCATCTACCCACTCATGGTTACATGTCCAGGTGTTCAGTGGATGCACTTCGGAGATCTGCAACCACTGAAAAACCTGTATCACGTGGACATCAGACTGAAAGCAGAGGATAGCATATGCTTTCCAAGACTTTTCTTAAGTTTATGTGAGAAATTTTACGTCCCAGAATATTTAAAGAAGTGTAAAACTTCAAATTTGATGATTTATATTGGTATGTCATAACTTATATTGACTTGCCTAGGGTAAACCTTAAGATGAGATGAATCACTCCCTAGAAGCATCTGCCACTAAGTACTGTTGGCACCAGTGGGAGACTACAGTGACTGTATCAGATGCAGCCACCTACATTGCACTTGGTCGAGTCAATCCCACAAAAATTATCAGACCTATATAGATATTAAAGCATGTGAGGAAGCAGTGAGCCACCTAGAAGACACTTTGGCCTCCAAATCCCTGAGGATATTTAAGTATTCAATCTCTTTAAAAGGTTAAACTAAGTGATTAGTAAATCTGACAGTGCCTTAATTCTTCAGAAATTGTAATAAAGGAAAATACAGAGAGCACAGAATTTTCAAGTAATTCCATATCTTCACTGTAAATTTCTTACCATAAGAAATTGTTAAGACTTTAGATAACTGAATTTTCACTGCAATTCTTCTCAACCTTAAAAGTACAAAGAGCCCAGCAACTCAAAGGGCTGGAGAAAGTGGTGCCTGCCCTGGTTGAGCTGTTCCTTGCCTCCCTCTGCAGCAATCCCTCTTTCCGTAGCCCCTACCTCACCACTGGTCAGAGAAGGAGCAGACACCAGCAGGACATGTGTCCCTGTGCTTTGAGAGTTAAGGAAGGCACCTCTGCCCTCATGGCTGACACCCAAAACTGGTGTTAATGGAGGCTCAAGCTGCTGCTGCAGAGCACAACTGGGATTCATAATGAGCCTGTTAGGAGTGTGTGAGACACTTCTAGGCATTCTTGAGAAGATTCTGAGTCTTCTCTTCTTCAGGCTAAACAATCACAACTCTCTCAGGGTCTCCTCATATGACAGATGCCCAAGTACCTCCGTCCTTGCAGAGGACTTCTCTAGACTTCCTCCAGTATGTCCATGTCTCCCTTGTTTTGGGGAGCCCAGTGTGGACAGACCACTGCAGATGTGCTCCAGTCAGGGCTGAGCAGTCAAGAGGGCTCACTCACCTCCCCTGATCTAGCAGTAATGCTTTCCCTAGTGCCATCTGGCTTCTCCTGGCTGCCTATATTCCAAAGGTACTTTGCTGGCTCGTGTTCCACTGGGTGTTCACCAGGATCCCCAGGGCCTTCACTGGAATGCAGCTTTCCAGCCAAACACCACGCAGCCTGTACAGAAACCTTGGGTTTCTTCCTCTACAAAGGCAGGACTTGACATTTGCCTTTGCTTGGCTTTAGAAGAGTTTTGCTGGCCAAGGTCTCCAACCTTCTCACATGCCATAGAATGGCAGCACAACCCAATGGTACATCTGGTGTACCAACAATTCATCCTGATTTTTTCACACCTGCAAATCTGATGAGGGTCAACCCTACTCCATCATCCAAGTGATTACTGAAGATGTTACAGTTACTGGCCCCATTATCAACCTCTGTGGTCTAAACACAAAATAATATATTTTAAATGCTTACATGCATACTTGTTTGTCATCTTCTCAAAATATTCTTGATTAAAAAATCAAAACTGAAAAATGTCACCAGTGAAATAAAACAGTCATAAAGATGTCTTTTAAGAATGACTAAGGCACAGTTGCAAGTTAAAACTCTAAGACAGAATATGTATGGTATATACCTCTGTTTTCTTCTCTGACAACAAACTGATAGTAGAGGAAATGCATTATTCCATCAGAATGATGCCCCCCAGCCCTACTGTTCACACAGAGTTATACAGAGAATACCTTCACTTAATCCAAACTAACCATGTGCAACCTCATCCTTTGCACTTTTTCTGTATATGCAGTATTCCAGGTTCAGGTAGCCAGCTTGCTGTCTGATTATTTAAATGTCTGTCATTGAAAAAACAGTGTTACTTGAGTCACATAATTCCAACACATGATTTCACAAATGCAAATTCACAAATCCTACAAATGCAGCTCTCTCGTTGCTTCTGCACTCAGAAGGTGCCATGCATCTAAGAGAGTAGCTTTAGATTTCACTTAAGATAATCAGCCATAAATTTGTTATCGCTTCACTCCTCTTCACAAAGACTTGAGAGCTGACAGCCTGAGGAGATGAATGGGAAAAAAATCCACACAACATTCAAATTTGTTCATTCAAATTAATTCAATCAAGTTATTCACAAAGGAGGACAAACACCTATGCGAGGATCCACTTTGCCTGAAATATATGCTCCAGTTTGAAAAAGCTGAGCATATCAGAGCCATGGCTATACCAGGTCAAAGCAAAGATACGCATTGTTGCTTTCTTCACTTATGTGTCTGCTGTCAGCCACTGCTAGAGACATTTGCAAAGGAAACTCCCAACTTCCAGAAATTTGCAGCTCATTCATTTATTTGGATATTTCTGTTGCGTTTGGATTTAATATTCCTCACACCTTTTACTTTTCGCTTCCATGAATTTATCTAGTTCAGCTACTTTTTGAATGAAATTTTAGGCCTACATAATAATCCACAGCAGAGATGTACAGATTAAGCACAGTTTACTTGCAGAACCAGGTCTTCCACTTGATTTTGAATCTGTTGCTTTCATGTTTCATTTTATGCTGCATAGTTGCTGCTTAGAAAATAGAGTGAGTAAACTTCTGTCTTAGTAAAAGTTCACAGGAACTCATGACCAGCAGTATTTTAACTGCCTGAGCAATACAGAGTACTTGTTATCTTATTCTGTGTATTTGATAAGAAGGTAGGATTGCAAGATCTGAGTACAGCTGCTTAGCAGCTCAAAGATTAGTGACACAATTTTGGCAGAGACAGTGAAAATGCCTATGAATTCGAATAAAATTTTAGTCTAATTCAAATAAAATTCTACAAACAAAAAGGTAGATGTTCATGGGTAAATACTGGGTTTTAAATTGTTACAGTCCTAGATTAATACTTAATTTTTTGTATCCCATTAGCAATGTTAGAGGTGTTTTAATTACTGGAGATAGTTTAGTGGTGAACATGGAGGTGCTGGGATAACAGCTGGACTTGATGAAGAAGTCTTTTCCAACCTTAACAGTTCTATGATTCTATGACATGCATGCCTTAGGACACCTGTGTAGCAGCATGACATAAAATACTGTAGGACAACTGGCCTATCCACTGACCTTTTATATGCATACAGATTGAAGTCTTTGAAGGCTTATGATTCATTACTACTTCTTCCTATACTCACTGCTGCTTCCCAAAGAGACAACAAGCAGAGGGTGCAACTTGCTGGCACAGTGAGAAAACTCTGGCAATTCTTAGTTGAAGCTAAATGTCTAGTCTTTAGGCAGCTTTCAATTATAATGAGATAGGAAATAGCATGGAATTGTTCCCAGGATAGGAATTCTATAAGTGGTTCCACAAGAGTACATCCCCACCCTCTGGCAATAAATAAAGAATATGACCACACTCTGAATCCAGCCCCCTTCTTTCTTGAAAATGCAAGGACAGCTGTAAACTATATTTTAAAAGAAAACAAAAAAAATCTCATAATGAAGCTTACCAGCAAAAATAACTATATGGACATTCTAAAATTCCTCAGGTTTCATCTTGGCAATGAGATATCACCAGAGGCAAGCAGAAATGGACAAAAGAGAAGATGCTGTGACTCCTGCATTTCAGGATGTGTGGCTGTTACATTTATTGCTGGGAAGCCAGCAATGCTTGCAGCCGTCAGGAGCCCTGCCGTTCAGCATTCCCGCTCTGTCAGGCATCTGGAAATGCTTGGAGCTGACATTAATCACGGACTTTGGGGTTCACAGCTGTTACAAAGCAGTTCCAGAAACTTGGTGGTGCTAGTAACAATTTATTTCACTTAGCAAGGAAGGTTGGCATACGGGTGTGGATTGTAATTTCTAAGGAGCTTTTTGCCAATGCTATCGGCTTCCACAGTCAGCTAGGGTTTTAGTAATGGGAGACTTAAGAGCTTTCAGGACCATTTCTAACAGTGGTGCTTAACAACAAAGAGTACCTTTGGCTACAGTCACTGTGCATACAAACATTCCCAACATGCTGGCAACTTTCCTAATAATAACCAAGTGCCTGATACTACCTACAGCTGTGGAAGCATTAGTCAGAGCTTCAAAACGCCACCGCTATGTCAGCAACATGTACAGAGTTTAACAAGTCGTTCTTACAATACCAGGAGATATTCTGCCAGAGCTCTGTGCTGCAGCTAAGTCTCCCAGCAGGATATATTAGCTCAGGCTCAGCACCATGTGAATAAAGTCACACAGATTTTGAGCAACTGAAAATACTGAAAGCTACACCACAGTGAACACAGGATGCTGAGAACACAGACAGAGGCTCTGCTTCTGAATGCTGGAAAATGTGTTTAATGCAGCAGAGAGACTGAGTAGAACATTTTAATTCAGACATCACTGTCATTAGTGAAGATATCTGTTGTGGGTTGTTTATTTTTAAATCTAAATTAAAAATAAAAAGCAAAATGCTCTAAGCTTTATAAACATGTTGTGGATTTGCTCCATGATGTCTCAATAAAGAGATGTCCAAGGAAATATTAGAGTGATGTAATTTCCAAAAGTAATATAATATGAAAAATACAATGCAATTCAACCCCTGAATCCTGTTATTTAGAAGTATATTTATCCTGTAATATAGAAGTATATTTTAACATTATTCTACTATAGATTGTGAGAAAAGCCTGCCAAATCCTTTCTTTTAACTTCAAGTTTCACCATATCTGCAAATTACGTAGGGGAAATTTTGAATTTTTTTTATTTTTTGTATTGGCAGAAAAGAAATTTCTCTCTAATTAAAGAATTCAAGTGAAATTATTTACTTTAACCCTTCTTAATATAAAAAATGCATTACACTTGATTACCTCATTTCATTTTGAAAATGGTTAAACATTTTCTTCTACAAGTCTTTTTGAGCTTGGTTTGGATTTTTTATGTTATATACCTAAATATATGACATTACGCTAGTGTTTTGAGATGCACTGAGATATCTTATAAAAAGCATGGCTATAGGCAATTTTGATTTACAAAAATTTAGACAGATGTTGAAGGGCACAATTTTAGTGCATAAATGACTATTTTCAATTTATTTTTCATAAAGGGCAAATCATACTAAACCGGTCAGATCATCCTGTTTGATAGAAAGCAATCTTTGTATCTGAAGGAAAAACAATGGGAGTGACATATCTCATTTTAACAAGGTTTTTGACACCATCTTATGATATTTTGTAAGCAGGCTAACAAACATCCTAAGCAGACTGAACCACTATCCAGTTGGTACAAAACCAGTAGGAAGGTGCAAAAGAAAATTTGCTATGAAAATTTTGTATGATGTCATACAGTTTATGCTGCTTACATACAGTCTTTTCTAGCTGTGCTATCTTACAGACTGAATGATGAAATAACATGTAAACTACTACACTTGCTGGTAACAGGTAAGAGGGGATCCAAGATACACAAATGCAGTTGAATAATTCAGAGCAATGGTAAATGTGACAATTACTCTGGTGAAAACAGGATGAAATTTACTAAGATGCAATGAAAAAAGCTTTATACATTTCAGAACAATGAAACCCACCAAGTTAAAAAATAACAAAAAAAAAAAAAAAGTTAAAAACCAACTCGTTAGTCTTGCATGGGGAAATCAAAAGATCTGAGCACATAACAGATCACAGAGTTGACTGTGAATCAAGAATGACGTTCTGCAGGATGAAGGTCATGTTGCTTTTTATGAACAGGAGTGTTCCCTGTACTCCAGCAGGAGAGAAGTTTGTCCTCTAATGCTGGTGTATGGCAATACAGGAGCCAAGTCAAGGAACATATTGTTGTTGTGAGTACAAGAGGAGGACGGGTCAACCATTTATTTTGTGCTGCTTTCCAGAGCTTATGCACAAGATCAGCTCAGAAAGTTCAAGCAATCCAACTACTTAGAAGGAAAACACTTCCAGTTGGGGGCATGTAGTCAGTATGGCATGTTAGCCATATAAAATTAGACCTTGTTCATCAAGCCCTGTTCCAACAATTGCAGGATACCACACAGTAAGAAGAATCTGGAGAACATGTGCTCTAATAAACCAAGCCCACAGAAGATTCCCTACACACTTCATTAAGCTGAAAACTTGCAGTAGAACCCCCTTTGACTTGGCAATGATGTGCCACAAAATGAGGGTATAGAAAGATGAGAAACAGTGCCAATGCCCCTGACCTACACAGAAGCAGGGGATTTATTCTGTGAAACTCCTGATGACCTTTATTAGAGTTATTGAACCTGGTGGCCCAACAGAGGCGAGGCTGCCCCAGCTCTGTGCCCCAGGTCCAGCCAGCAGCAAGGCTGGGCAGGTATTCCACATACAGGGAATACACATATACGTATATTCGTGCACATGCACACGTGTTTTCCCTATATAAACACAGTTACAGAGTCTGCACACAGCCAATAAGTATTCCCAATCTCTCTGCACACAGCCAATAAGTATTCCCAATCTCTCTGCCCTCACAACCTCCCTTGATGTAGGTCATCTCAGAGCTTCACTCTTTGGATGTGTAGAAACTTTTTTAAAACCTTCAAATCTAAATGCTCTGTGAATACTGTACATTGCTCTTTGAACAGAAAGATAACAAGCATCAAAGCTAGTTGGAAAATATTCATGTTCTTTCTCATCATCATTTTACTAAACAAGTTATAACATTTTTCCTCCAGGAATCACTCATTCTCTTATTCATCTCCTTTGGGCTGTTCCTGTTTGAACAGTGTGAACATTTTGGCCAGACTTTTGCAGAATGTTCTAATTATTTAATTAGGTATTACCCATATCTTGGACCATGGTACTTGTTCCAATCAAGAACCCCTTGCCATGACTAAACTTAATTGTTTGCATACACATTATCCTGGTGTTTTACAGTCACAGGTGACTCAAGCCCTGTGTCTATGGCAGAAATTTTTGTTACCAGTTTTGAAATACACAGTTCTGCACAATGAATCCTTTCTGCACAACTTGTCCTTCCAAAAGTACATCTTTCCTCTGTAATCCAGCAGGAAAACTCTTTTCATTAATATAGTACGTGTGAGCAGAGGGGAGATGGAATATTGATATTCATTGCTTTTATGGAGGAAGTGTAATTTATAGGGTGTAAGTAACAGTTTATTTTGGGGACATTCCAATGTAAATCAGAATAATCGTCTTTGCTATTTAGTAATGGCCATAAATACAGCAATGGGATGGTACTATTGGTGTGACCTTTTAAACTTATATTTATGTAATTTATATATATATTTTATAATATACATTAATCTTTTATAAGTTTAGCTTTGTTAATATGCACTTAATCATGGTTCTAGGTAAGATTTCTTGGCTTTACCCTATTTTAAAAAAAGGGTTATTTCCTCCCTCAACTGAATTGAAACACTGAGATTTTACAGAAATACTAAAAATTCTTACTGTTGGAACTGTTTTGGGAGTTTTTTAACCAAATATTTTTATTTTGCTTTTTATAAATCTCTCTAATTTCATAGACTGATAGAAGAACTTTGTTTGGAAGGAACGATATAGGTCTGGTTTCAACCCACACTCTCATGGTCAGGAATGCTACACACTAGACCAGGTTGCTCAAAGCCCCACTCAATCTGGCCCTGAACGCTTCAAGGGATGGAGCTTCTGTGGGCAACCCATTCTAGTGCTTCACCATCCTCACAGTGAAGATTCTCTTCCTGACATCTAACCTAAATCTTTTCCCTTTTGGTTTAAAACTGTTTCCCACTGTCCTATCACTATGTGCCCATGTAAAAAGTCACTCTCCCCCTTGTTCTTCATGTCTGCAAGACTGCAATGAGATCTCACTGGATCTCAGATTCTCCAGGCTGTACTCTTTCAGCCTGTGTTCACAGGAGAGCTGTTCCAGCCTCTTCATCTTCTCTATGGCCCTCTTCTGGACCTGCTCCCACAGGCCCACAGTTTGCGTGCTAATAATTCCCTTCAGCTGTGTAACCACTAGCAGAGTCATTGAAGACTACAGAAGATACAACACAGAGAAATTATTTTTTATATTAATTAATTACAAGTGACCAATTAGAGGATCCATCAATTTCATTTTGTGGTGCCAAATCAAATGGCCCCTATGTAAAATGAGAAGAGTGCTTCTTGCAGGGGCAGAAAAAGAACTAGGCCATTAGGGTATAATCTGTCCATGCACAAGTTCTAGTGAGGATAAAGAGAAATCTGTCTAGCATTCAGTAGCAAAATCTGTCCTAAATTTGCTTAATTGCTTCATAAGTGCTATTGAGACAGGAAATGTAGCTGCTACTGCAGTTGTAAAACGAAAGGCAGAGAAGGAAGATGGTTATTGAGTCTATTTTTAAGTATGAAAAATGCATCATGTAGTACAATGATGAAGACATTCAGACACCAGAATGGAAGTGTGAATAGTGCAGGGAAAGAACTGGCTTGTGCTACATTTTAAGATGATGAAGCCACCTCAGCTCTATGGATTAAAAAACCACAATGGATAAATAGGTTATAAGGGTTAAAGGCTAGTAGAAGCACCCCACAGATAATATTTCATGTGCAAAATAGGCTTTTGAGAAATCTATATAACATTATAGGTTTAGAACCAGAGAGCTACTGTCCTGTGTGTTCACATAACATAAAGACTACCAGTACTTTCCTGAGGTCTTATTAGTTGGAGAAACAACTGAATGTACTGACAGCAGCCTTTCTAAATAAAAAATCATACACTCTTTTATGTCCTATTACAGTGACAGAATTTTTTTAGCAGTACTCCTTCAAGAGCAAAGTAGCCTCAGAAGAGAAAATTTATCTTTTTTTCTTTACTCACAACAGGAGAAAAATCACTGTAAGGTACACCGGTATCTGGCAAACCACTGGTATACTGGTAGTTCTGAACTCATATAAACATTAAGGTTGGAAAGACCTCTAAGATCATCAATTCCACCTGTTAACCTAGCACCATCACCATGTTCACCACTAAACCATGCCCCCAGGTGCCATATCCACACATCCATAGAATCCTTTCATGGATGGTGATTCCACTACTTCCCTGGACAGTCTGTTCCAGTGCCTGACCACCCTTTCAGTGAAGAAAGTTTTTCCAATATCCAATTCAAACCTTCCCTGGCACAACTTGACACCATTTCCTTGTGTGCTGTTGCTTGTTACCTGGAGAAGAGGCTGACTCCCACCTGGCTCCCACCTCCTGTCAGGTAGTTGTAGAGTGATAAGGTGCCCCCTCACTCTCTTTTCCTGCTGGTTAAACACCCCCATCTTCCTCAGCCACTCCTCATAAGACTTATTCCTCAGATCCTTCCCCAGCTCCACTGCCCTTCTCTGGACACATTTCAGCACCTCAATGTCTTTCTTGTAGTGAGGGGCTCAAAACTGAACACAGGATTTGAGGTGCAGCCTCACCAGTGCCGAATACAGAGGGACAATAAATCAATAATGACGTTGAGGGGGAAAAGGATTAAAATAGGGAGTTCAAAAGGGCACATGTTGCAACTGAACCTGCAGAAGGACTACCAGTTTCCATCAAAGAAATTTGAAGAGCAGGATTTACTTGTCAGGTTCATATTAAAATGTTATATTCACATTAACAGATAACTAGAAGATGACATTTTAATGAAACACACATTTCCATCTCTTTTTTTTCTTTCAGCAAGCTTAATGTTTGTATGATGTTAATCACAGGAAAACAAGTTTTTTAGAAAGCAGAGGAATAGATAAAAAGGTCACGCATCCTCCTCCCACAGTGATAAAAAGCTTGTATCAATCATTATTAGCTGAAATTGTGACCCAATTAGACTACTACAAATCATGCCAAGCCATGATGGCAGAAGTGACTGATGAACTTTGCCACAGAGCTAATCCCCCCTGGAATGGATGGATGGGCATGGCACTGATGCAGTGGAATGCCAGTGAAGCGTGTCCAACTACAATTCAGAGGGACATTTAAGCAAAGAGAAACTATCTACTAATGACAGGCCAAAATCTCTCTGTGGCTATAGCAAAATGCATCTCCTGCGTTGTTTACAAGGGATGAATCTTGAGTGGCATTAAAAAAGCTAAGTATTTATCATTAACAGAAGTATTACCTAAAAGAAACCATTTTAGCAGGTAATCTACTGCAAATTGTCTACTACTGCAGATGGGAGGTAAACAAATCAAGTTTATCAATAACAAACCATTGGTAATTTTTATAGTACTACCAATATCAAGCATCAAAAAAAACCCCCACTTCTTCCCTTCTTCAATTAAAATAACTTTAAAAAGCAAACACAGAGACATTTTTTCCCCTTTTTCTATAAGGTTCATAGTTTAAACATGACCTACTTATTTAAGAGGAAAAAACATCCCAAGAATTTATTTTTGCAGGGAGGATGGAGATTCATTTTATAACAAACAACAGCACAAAACACAAGGATTGAGGTGTTAAGTAAAACTACTAATATCACAAAAGTTGCAACTAAATCCTGAGGACTGACAAGTCAGTCCATGCCTCCAGGGCCAGTGGTAGGTAACAATGAGGGGTTGAAAATGAGGGAGTTTGTGTACGAATAAGGATGTGATGGCATGTACCCACCAACCAGCTTGTGGGTGATGACTCAACTAAGTTTGTTGTTACTAAGAATAAGTCCCTAATTAACAAGCTAGTATGAATATGAATTTTGGCTTTCCAGCAGTCACCAAATTACAAACCTAATGTCTATGTTTGAATAATAATAATAAAAAAAATTGAAAGTGTGTTAGTTTTTCCTCCTCTTAGCTAAATAATAAAATTTAATTAAGTTAACATTTATCTTTCTAAATAATTTACCTAGATTTCAGAGAGGTATCTTGCTGAAATAAAAGAAAATCCCTCCATGGATAGTATCCTATTTGTGATCTCACTGAACCAGTAAGGTTGAATCCTGCAGGGCTGGCAGATGAGGGAGTCTGCTTTCTTCACACCTCCCCCAAACCCTGCATCAGTGGCTCTTTGATTCAACCACAAATTATTGTCATTTCAAAGCAATTCCAAGTCCTGAAGGATATGTTGAGGTAACAAGAAATCACAGCAAAATGGAAGACCCTCAGTTAGGAACAATTCTATTTCTCCTCCTTTGCCGTGCTCTCAGAAATGCTGGCATGCTTTGGGAGATCCAGGAAAACCAGACATGGATGCCTTCAGACCTGCAGTTCCTAATCCTGTCGTGACAGTACATGGCACAGAACATATAAATGGCCTTTGGCTTTCAGCAGGAAGCACATGAGAAGAGTCAGGCACCTCAGGGAACCCATTTGTTTAACTGTCAGTAGCCAGAGCGAAATGACAAGCAGGTATGTTTTTCTTTTCCTTTCTTTTCCTTTCTGCCCAGATTATAGCTATTCTCCGTAAGGATAGCCTAGAAGTCAGGATTCCCAGGATGTATGCCCCTCTTTAGTTCCAAGTATTCTCATCTTCCCCTCACACCACCTGGGATAACACTGTAATGACAAGACCACAACTACATCAAGGAAGGATGCACTGCAGCAAAAAGGTCATCACAAGCCATGCAAGGCTTCATACTGCCCTTTCTTCACCCACTCTGCTCCTCTTTTTATATCTTGGAAAAAATTGTGGAAGCCACACAACACCGATGCAGTGGACACTTTCACAGCATGACTTCTAGTCACAGCTGTTGGGAGATTTATGCAAAACTCAGGTTTAAGCAGAAGCCATGTGTGACACCTCTCAGGTCACAGCAGTTCAGGTCTGTGTACAAGCAGAAATGTTGGTGTCAGCAATAAGTAGGGATGCACCAATCAACTGTACACAGAGACCCCTTGAAAATTCAGCTTCTACAGCTTTTGCTTTAGGTGCTCAAAGCCTTCCTACATCCAACATGAGAGGCACATGTATGCCATGTTTGAATGATCCCGTAAAACTGGCATAACAAGTTGTTTCATATCATCACTGGGTTTCTGTTGCTTTGGAGAGTCTACCAGTTAACTTGTTATACCAAGGACAAAGAGAGAGGTTTGGCTGCTAGCTCTCCCCTTGGTTTGCCTTCTGCAGCAGCTGGCTGTGATCTTGAAACTAGAGCCATGAATTCATGTGGTGATTAAGCAGATTGAGGAAAATGGTAACATTATACTTAGCAAGACATACACTAATACATCTTCCACAGGAGGATTTCAATCATGACTGCAATCCTCTTCTTTGGCTGAGAGAAGTTTGGGAGGAACACAGAGTACAATATTTGCTTGGGAAAAAAGTTACCTGACATTTCTAATATCACTAGAATTAAGTTTAAGCTTGTTTTTGTCCACTTTATGTCTCAGGTACTACTAGAAAAACCCCTAGAGATTCTAACTTAATGGACTTAGAACAGATCCATACAGAGATATTTACTGTCAGTATAAAAGCTACAGACAACACCTGAAAAACATGTCTAGAAGAAAGCTGAAATTTTCCACCTAAGGGAGGAATGAGATAATAAATGAGACACAGGAGGAAGAAATTAAATGCTAACCCAAGAACCAGGATAGTATAAAAAGAATACTAGCTGGTTTAACAAATTCTATGCAAGAATGAAGATGGAGTAAGGAACCTGTTGTTTTGCCAAGAGGGATTTGTTTGTATTTCCTTGCTGTGAATGGAACTTCGTACAGCACACAAAGCAGAAATCTCTTGGGAGATAGTCAGAAAAATTAATTCCTGAAGAATATAAATGAATGATTGCAGACCTCCTGTTAAATGAGGCTAGAGGTTTAAAAAAGTATTTTTCTATGATGGAAAACAATAAAACCATTGTGCATATGCATCAACAAAAGGAAAAGAAGCTCAGAAAGAGCCTTTAAACATGTAGGAATAAGAAGGAATTAAGTCAGGTACTGGAGAACAGTGTAACAGTAGCAAGTCAGAGAATCCTACATTGGGCTGGAAGGGACGTCAGCTCTCCTGGCAGGCATCTCCTTAGCCTAGTCTGACAAACCATAAAGTTGGCAAGTTGTTCCCTTCTCACTGCAGTGAAGGAAAGATCCTGCCTCTGCTTCCTTCCTCCTGACAGTCAGTTCCTTCATGTTTGTAGCCTCTCTGCCTTCTTCCTTCTGACTCTTCCTTGAACAACCTCAGGTCTTAAGACCTGTCTTTGCAGGTCAACCTTTCTGGACCAAAAATTATTCTCATCACTCACCTCTGAACACGAAATCTTTAAGTGTCATGCTCAGTTGTGGACTCAGGCCAAGCAGGATTTAGTGCTTATCCTATTACCATGTTTCCCCTTGTACTTCTGCTGTTGGTCAGAGAGCTGAGCTAATTCTTTGGGATTTATGATGTTGTTTCCTTTACAACGGTAATGACAGAGTCAAAATTCAAACATTTCTTGGTGGTTCAAGCTGTACTAATTAGCTGAACACAGAATAAGAGAGCTGAAAATGCTCATGAACTTGTTACATTTCTGGACCCTCGAGGATATTCTTGCATATTTTTTTCAAAAGCCAGCATGTTTCTTGATGTTTGTTGGCATTTTTGTTTCCAGTTTTAAGTGCTTCACATTCCAGAATTGCCTTTCATGGCAGAGAAATTGGCAAACCAGAGAAAACTTCTCAGTGGCCTCTTCTCAGTAAGCAAAGCTAACTCAGAGGGACAGGGAGTGGGATTCTGGAATTCTGTCTTTGTCTGAGTATAGGATTATCATTTTAACTATTCCATAGCCTTTGAACACAGATATACACATTAAATCAACAGACAGCACTAGGTAAATATGGGTGGCAAGCAAATTAAAGCTCAAAATTAGAACTAATAAGCAAGATCTCAACAAAATGAAGCAGTAGCTTGCAACTAAATCAGGAATTCAACTGAATTATGGGCAAGCTATCAAATTTTCAGGCAAAAATAATCACTTGCACAAACATAAACCAGGAAATTAGTGTTTTTGCTGAAAAAAAACATTGCTTCAGCTTAGGGTATAAGCTAAAGAGGCTTCAATGAGGCTGTGGACCAAAACCAGTATGTTCAGAGATGATCATGAGAAAGGACCAGAGGTCCAGAAAAAAACAACTTTAACAAAATTTAGGTTTTAACCTTGCTGGAAAGAAGGGATCTAATAGGAGTGTTTAATACAAAAGCCTTCTTTCATAAAGGCAGCAAGGATAATCTTAACTCTTTTTCAAAAAGAAGGCAATAACCAGTTTAGTTTGCAACAAGAAAGATTCTGGTTAGACATGATGAAAAAACCCTGGTAGCCAAGCACTGGAGAAGGCAGGTTGCACAGTCACCATTTCAGAAAGCTTTAAAATCAGATTAGTAAAAGAACTTTTCCGATAATAATACAGATAGAATTTCTTTAATGTAAAGTCTTTTCCAGCTAGGATTGCTATGGTGACAAAACAATGATTGTGGATTTTTTTTCCTCTATTCTGATTATAAGGTTACAGAAATAAAATTAAACTTTATTAAAGAACAAATATTCCACTGGATATATAATCCCAGGAGATTGCAAAATTTATCAGAAACTGAAGTGCCCAGACACCATAAAAACCTTGGGGTTTTATGATGAACTGAATCCTTTGACCACTTCTATCTTTGAGGCCCATGCCTCTAAGTTCAGGTTGATCACTACCCCAGTCTAAAAATATTGTTTTATACCTGTGCTCTAATTAATGTCCCATACAGACTACCATAAGCCCTTTCTTAGAGCTGAGAAGCAAACATTGTACTATCTTTAGAAAGAAAAGAAATTGAGAAGGTGTCAAATGAATAGAAACAAACATACTATGTATGAATAGAAAGTGGAATAAAATAATTTTGACTGATTGCAGTCTATGCCTGATGTAAAGTAGAAAGAGCACCAAAACACCCCATCTATTGCCTACTTTTCCACTTCAATATATTGTCAGAAAGACAGAGAAATCTATATCTAAAAAACTATCTCTTAAAATTTAAATGCCAGATAAATGAAGATTTATATTTTCATCACTTCCACTTCTAACCATAATCATTTTGACAGCATAGGAAGCAAGATAGATGTTTATAAGTTTAGTTAGTTTCTATAAAAATATATAATTCTTTTGTTTTCCTCAGCACTGGAAGCCCACACTGAATATAGTTTACAATCTATCTTTGAGCAGTGCTTTGGCAGCACTCAACCAATTATGTATTATCTATGTTTTATTTCTGTATCATGAGGTAAGCCAAACTACTTCTAAAAAAAGTGAGTCTTTACAAAAACACAGTAAATATACACAAAAAAAGGTCTGTTTATGATGTATAGCAACAGGAAAATCTGAAAAATTGTTTTAATCTGCAAGTACCAAAATCATGGTATGGCAGATGACAGCTACCCAATTTTATAGAAGGCATTTCTGCATCTTAGCAAAGCAAAGGCACATTCCCTTGTGACAGAAGCAGAACAGCAGATTTTGATTTGTGGTTTGTTTGGGGTTTTGTTTAGTTGGTTGCTTTGATTTTTTTAAAATTAATTTTTCACATTTCTTTTGGTTTTATGATATTTAAAAAGTTGGTTTCCAATCCTAACTGAAACATGCTACAAGGATGATACTAAGGGCAGACACTGCCAACAGTTTAAAGTACCTTGTGAGCAATAACTGGTTAGGCTTTAATTGAATATCTAAAATAGGTTGCAAAAAGAAAGATTGTGCCAAATATTTTCTTCAGCTTTCCTGTTTTTAAATCTGAATTTCTTTTTAAGCAAGAGGAATAATAAAGAAAATTTCTACCAATGTGGCTTTGATGTGATTGGTAGTCACTGCAGATACACTCAACAAAATGTCCTAATTGCTGCATATTTGTTCAAATACATTACTCGACATAATTGGTCTTACAGAACATATTTATCTAAATGTGGAAAAAGACAGCTTTTCTTTAATATGTTTTCATCTGATGCTGTAAGGGAAGTTATTTTTTTAAGTGGTTTGGAAATAACATGCATGTTTTACTTTCCCATCTGCCTGCAGGCGTGAGTTGGCATTTGCTCTACTGGGGAGTCTGTGGTAGCCCACTGAGCTGCCATCAGGACTGCATAGGATGTTATGTCATGTCAGGCCAATAGTAAGGGCAAATAGATTTTTAACTAAAAATAGCAAGCCCAAAGACGATACTTGTATAAATGTATGCAAAATTAGTAAACACATACACAAAGAAATAATCCATTGAGGTACAGATGGGAATTTTTTTGTGTTTCTGAACAGGGAAGCATAGGGCTTTTTATTTTCTCTATCCACCTATTTGCCCATGTTTGTTTTTTAAGTAAATTTTCACTAAAACTAGTAGACAAAAGTAACGTTGTCTGACAATGAAGGCTGAGGAAGTACAGTGTCCATAAACCCCAAAATCCATTTAGCCCCCTTAGGGGGAAGTATTTTGTGATTCTATTTCATCAATGGCTGAAACATACTTGTTATTTTCAACAAGCAATAGCAAAATATATGTTGCTTCACAACATGCTACGTTTTCCAAGACCTCCTATTCCTTGGCATACAACTCTCTAACAGGATTGTTATATTTAACTTTCAGGCATTTTATGATTTGGGAATTTTTTCTGCCAAAAATGACTGCCAAAATAACGCTCAAGGCTTTGCTTTAGCCTGCAAGCTTCATGCATATGGGACACATATTGCTTTTGATACTTGTCTAAGACAGATCCTTCTGTATGTTGTCATTAGCTACTGGTGAAGCAAAATAAATGTCTGCAGAAGCTATGTATAGATATGTAGACATAACACACACACAGAATCCAACACAGCAATGGGTAAACACCAATCTCTGATCATTAAAGTCCAAGACTGAGCACTGAAGGTCACCATATGCCAGCACTTTGTGCTACATCATTACTACTCCGCACACACTCAGTGTGCTGATGGAGTTTGTGCCTCCTGTGATACCTGTCCCTGAGAAGACTGAAGAAAAAAGTGATTGTGTACTACTTTTCCTGTAAATCTCTACTCATATTTTGTATCCTTCATAATTTAAACAAGGGCGTTACTGGTGACTTCAAAAATGAAGTGGACAAAATGTGATCTTGTAAACTTGATTTCATAGTAAAATAATGAAATATTCACTTATCTTTATGGAATTAAAGTACTAATGGATTTCTGTTGGAATTACATTTATACACAATCAATCATGACAGACAACTTTACACAAGACTGCAAAATTTAAATAAGTATTATACAGACTTATGCAGAGGATCTGTCTCTGGAAGTCTTGCCGTTTCACTGCAGCAGATTTCAAAACAATTTCAGAAAGACTGAAAGACCTTGACTGAAGATTAATGATAAGTAGTACTAACAGAGCAACTGCTTCTGCTGCCTTCTGCTTCTGTGGTGAGAACAAAAGAGATTAGAAAACCATTACGACGTGATTTCCCTGAGAAGTGCACCCCTGTACCTGTGTACACTGTGACCTTTGATAAAGAAAGAAGCAATATAATTCATTGGAGCCATCCAGAACTTTCCTGCATCTCCCCAGACACACAAGTTGTTACTGAATGTTGTATCTGGATGAGAGCTCTTCCCCCAGGTCGAGCAAGCAGAAGGTAGATCCCCTCCTAGAGTGACAGGGGTACAGGGCACACAGTGTCCCTTCCAGCACACTACTGGACACATCTGTGGCATCTTCTCTTAGAGGAAGTGCTTTTAGTAAGAACTTGAAAGAAGGAGAAACAAAAACTACACAACCCTCATCAGAAGTTGGGAAGGTGTTATGAAAAAGTTGAGCTGTTACTGCAACACTTCAGACTCTGCAGTAATATTCTGTTCAATATTTAATTACTATCTTATTAACTGGGTGTAGAGCAGTAATTTCAGAGGCATATAATCACAGAATGGTTTCGATTCGAAGGCACCTAAAAGATCATCTAGTCCCAACCTCTCTGCCATGCACAGATGTCATGGTTTAGGAAAGGTTTTCCCCACTAAATTTTAGTTAATTAATTAATTTTAGTTAATTTAACTAATTTTAGTACTCCCACTAAAAAGACCAGAAGCTGCTTGGTCCCCTCCCCCTCCAACTGAAAGCACAAAAGGTAGAGAGCTAAGAACAATCTACTGGAAACAGTGGGATAAGAAAATGAAGAGTATCAGCAATAATTTAATAACAAAAGTGGCAAGACAAAAAAAAAAAAAAAAAAAAAGACAAATGTAAAATAAAAACACTGGACTATTTAGTCCACAAGGTTTTCTCCCTTCGAAAGGAACATGCTTCTCCCTGGAAGCCAGAGAGTGTCCCTTTTGTCTGCCCCTGGCAATGACATCAGGCAGTATCCAATAACATCTGGGTCTTGCCATGGTCCCTCTCAGCTACTGGAAAACATTAACCTTGTCCTTGGCTGAAACCAGGACACCAGGGACACTTTCCCTTAGATCATGTTACTCAGCGCCCCATCCAACATGGCCTTAAACACTTCCAGGGATGGGGCATCCTCAGCTGCCCTGGGCAATCTCTCCTGGTGCCTCACCACCCTCACAGTAAAGAATTTCTTACTGATATCTAATCTAAACCAACCTACTTTCAACTTTTGGAGGTTTATTTATTCCTCTCCTAAATATTTTTTCTTCTCAAGATTATCCTAACTGAGTATGTACATTTTCTTCTTTCCTATAAGCCTTTTGAATATTGATTAGTTAGGTAACAATGATTTTTAACTCCTTTTTAATCATAAACATTATACTTGCCATTTAATGACAACCTGTTTGTCACTTGTGTTAAAGAGCTGGTTCTCAAAGGACTCTGTTTTCCCCTTTTCCTTCCCCCACCCAAGCTGTTTCTTTACAATACCCCCTCCTTGTTTTTCCAAGTCCATACACAATTAGGTTTTGCTCACTGCAACAGATTTTGATATGTCAACAGAGAAACAATGAGGGCATTGCTATGCCCTGTTGCTATTCACATGTTATTTTTGAAGTGCCTGAATCAATCTAGCATGATAAGGACTTTAAAATACTCTTCCTAAACTCATCTTTGTGCTTAAATCAGAATCTTTATTTCAATGCAACCAAGCCTGTAGAGATAGAAACCAAAATAAAGATTAAATATATTCACTAATCTGAATTTCCTTCTGTGTAGATACTATATTTCATACTATATTTTGAGATGCTGTCAAAAATGGATACATGCTCAAAAATATTTTACTATTATATCATTGCAAATATGTCCTACAAACTTAACCACTCATGGTGCAACTTGCAGCCTTTCCATCTCGGGGCCATCTGTACTTCAGTCTCAGCAGATAATATCTAGATCTTTATAAATAAATAATTCAGGACTTCCAACCAGGTACACCGCATTTCTCTGTTAATTGAAAGCAATCATAACCTTGCAGAAAAGACAGCTGAATGTATTCTGAGCTGAATGTTTTTTTCAAGCATTTGTATCTATTTTTTTTTATTTGTTAAATTTACTTTCTAGACAATGTGTACTTGTATTTATACTTTAAAGGGCCTATCTTAACATCTTTCTTTGTATACACTTGCAAGGCCACAGATTAATTATCTCTTAATAGGCACACTGATAAAGCAAGTATTTTATTGTACTTTACACTACTTTACTTCTACAGAAGATCACAGGAAAAATATACAGGATTTTAAAACTGATTTAAAGAAGACATCACTGTCTTGGTCATAATACCATTGAGTAGAGGACAAGATGAACTCTCCAGCTTCAGAAATTTTCAGTTTCCTTTGAATTGTTTTCTGAAGTAGCATAAAGAATTTCAATTCTTAAAATACTTCATTCAGCATGAAAGGATATTTCTTACTTCACATTCTCCTTTCCTGAAGAACTGCACATCATTAAGAAATGCATACTCAAGAAAATCACCTGATAAGTTTAGACAAGAATACTAGGAATAGACATGTCAACAGATATCTGTCTTCCTGCTTCTAAGTTATTTTAGGAATTTTTAGGTGGAAAAAAATTATCATACATATGCGAAAAGTACAGTTCTCGTGAAGTCTGGAAAGTCTCTAGGATGTGACAAAACTCAGTATTTCAAATCACAAAACTAAGAAATATCTGGTTTTTACTGGGAGCAATGGCTGTCCAAACACCACTGAGGAAATTTTCTGGAAACCACCTCAGAAAATGGTGAACTTTGCAGAACATACTTTTGCTGAAGCACAATTCGTACTTTCTTTGAATCAAATGGCTTGTGATAAGCAGAGTATTTGAGTTTCAAAGCAAGACTAGCAAAAACAAAATTCCTACTTGCTTTTACTTCACTGCAATGCAAATGTAATTTATAAGAAGCAACTGTCATGAGAAGTTAGATAGATTCATTATTGGAAGATTTGGGGAGATGAGGCGAGGAAGGGGAACAATTGTGGCCCATTTAGAGATAACTTCTATCAAAATAAGGGGAAAGGCAAAACATTGCATTAGTTACCTTTATGTAATTATGAAAGGTCTTATATTTGCCTAGCATTTGTTTGATGATATACATTTATATGTACACACAGTTACATACAGATAGATATGCAACATGGTAGCATTATCACATATAAAGACACAAAGACTTATAAGTGGCCCATGTTTCTCATTCCCTGTTGCACTACGGATGCTCAAAAGTCTCCCTAAACTGATATTTTGCAAAGGTTGCCAAATCTTTTATCTGCCTTAGCAGACTATTTTAAAGCTTCTATTGAAAAACCCAGTCTCCATGAAACTCCTTCCTTGCTGTTAGAACAATTAAGAGATGTTAGTACAGTAAGCGTAAAAAATGTAAACTGTTTTTATAGCTTTTGCTTTGCAGTTTTGAAACAGAAGTATATTTCAGTTTTAAGAAAGATATGGAATTGCTGTGATGCTAAAATGAAAATTAAGTGTGAAAAGAGATAGGGGAAAATAATGTGATTGGACTGAAAAAAATAAAGCTGAGCAAGGACTCATACTGCCTGCCACACAACTATTGGTAACACAGATTTAAATCAGATTTACATGCATGTCTGTGTGGAATATCCCCTCTCAGAGGCACAAAAACAGGAGCTATACCCTAACAGATAGAACTCATTACCCTGGTATGGGCAGCATGCACAAGAGTACAGAACTAAGAGCTGTTGCCCCAGGCAGCAGTTCCAGCTCCAGCACACTGAAACACTCCTGGTGCAACACTGAGCTCATTTAGGCTGCCTCTCAATAGGAAATAATTTGTGGGGAAAGCTGCATGCTGACATTCAGCAAATGAGCAGCTCTGTCACTCCCTGCTCTGGAATGAACTTTGTCACAGTATTCCTAGGACTTTTAGACCTCCAAGATGGCAAGGTTAAAGAGACTCTTAAAAAGAAGGTGGAGGAATCAAGATGCAGAAGGATATCAAAAAGTTTTCTAACCTCTTTTTGTCCTTCCATGAAGGAAGAACAGAAAAGTCAAGCTTACAAGACATTAAAATAAAACCCAGCAACCTAACCCAGGAAAACAAAACAGAAAGAGCAGATACTGTGGCTCAGTGGAATCTATGGTTGGGAAAATCTTACTGACAGAAAGATGAGCTGCCAGGAAACAGCTGGTGTGGAGAGAAAACAGCATTGGAAGGGCAGGTCTCCAGGGGAATGTCCACAGGGAACTTTATGCAACATGGAGTTACAGTCTTCTGGATGAATTGTCTGTAATATCTCAGGGGACAAAACCAGCAGTCATAAAATATCCCTCCACTCTACTGGTGAATTTACTATTATGCCATTTTTTTATTAGCTGATTTTACTTCTCTCTTTAATATTTCATTTAGGCAAATTCAGATACTTTGTTTTCTTTAGCCAAATCTGCTAAAGGTTAGCTAATGATGAAATCACCACTCTGTAGTTACACTCTACTGCAACCTCTGGTTGTAGTCATACTTCAATTACCTTTGTCTTTCTTTCCCTGAGCTAAAGTATTTCTGCAAAATACAGCGTCATCAAAAGTGTTGTTGATGTAAAATGAAATTGTTTCGTTATTAAGGATACTTTAAAGCAACTCAGCATCTATTATCATTAATACGACATTTTTAGCCCTTTTGCTTTCAGTAATGTATTACAGAGCCACAGAGGTTTTAGATACAAAGCCTCAAGTAGTTTAACACCTTTTCACCTGCCAGCAATTTTAGATGTGTCATTTAGGCTGCAGGGATGCTCAGAAAAGTTATTTTTTTAAAGCAATTTTCTGAGAAGATAATCTTGCTGCAAATACACTTTTCATTCAGGGAGATTTCCATGTCCAAACCTGAGTGGTTTCCATTGCTCTGGAAGGACCAGGCTGAGTAGGCTGGGCTGGATGACTGCAAGTCATGCAGCAGTTATAAGAGTAGCCATTAATGTATAAACAGAAGAGAATACTGTGCACCTATTCCTTAGGCTAAAACAGCATCTGAAACCTGTTTGTATTTTATTTTAAATCACTACATATGGTATGACCCTCTCAACAGCTAATCAGAACAAATCACTCTCTAGGACATCATCAGCAAGGTTGTAAATAAAAGCAAACACCAGGCATATTAATAAGTGTCATCCTAACTCTGCTAACTGAAAAAAGGAAGTTTCAGGAAGTGACAATAACAAAGTAGTGTTTAAAGAGATCATCTTTCAAATTTTTCCACACTGATAAGAGGAAACCCACTGTGAATTGTATTCAACATTCCATCTGCTTCACAATGAGTATTCCATCCTCAGGGTCAAAATTAAGGTTTTATTTCATTTCTAAAGTGAGGACATGGCATGGGATAAATAATGATGCATTTTAAGTTCTTATGTCTACTCCATGTTCAAAAACCACATCTCAATTAACATTTCTTGTAATATGTCAGATTTTATTCAATGTTTAACCTGAGGTAAAAACCAAATTTCCTAAATATTATTTTCCTTTCAGAATTCACTTTATTTTCATAAAACAGAGCAATGTGTAAGACAAATAATTTTATGAAGGCAAAATAGATTTCAAAATTCAATAAATTAAATCTATTCTACTGCCTGATTTTTTTTAAATCATTCCAGCTAGTAAGATATTATAGCCTGAAATATAGGGTTTTGCAACAACTTTATTTAAGATTGAAGCATGTAAAATTTGTACTCATGTTTCAAATAAACAAATTTTTAAAAACAACTTCTTTCAAGAGATGCTTTTACTTGTATTTTGAATCAATAAATTTTTTCTAGCATTAAATACAAATGAAAAGCTTAAAGCTGCAGGAATATGCATTGGACCTAGGCAGCAATACCCAACTATGTAATAAGAGGAAATCAGGATGGATTGGAAGGGAAGTGGTTGGAGGGAAGTGGTTGTTCTGCTCGTGGGGTTACAGGTGCTGTTTTCTAGGTCACAGCTCAAAAGAGTGTGAGGGATTCTGAAAAAAAATTCTTTAGTTAGGAGGCTTGTATTTTGTGATAAAATCAAGCAGTGTTGCCTTGTCTTATACAGAACAGTTGTTTCCTTTCAGTTGACATTAATTGGTGGAGTTGTCCAATTTCTGTGTTTACAGCAAATAAAAGACACCTTGAGTTTCAAGCCTGGATTGCTGTGGCTTGGTTGACATAAGACTCCAATTTTAAGAGCAGTAGTTTTCCATTTTACTTGATGTGTGTTTGAAGAATTGTAGAAAGGAGATTTCAACTTTGTGGATCTATTGATTTCAAAGGAATTCTAGTATACATTCTAGAATTGTGTTTTCAATAAGGAAAATGTAATCTGAATGAGGACTCAATAGAATATGCCACTTAAATGTCAAATAAGAGTGAAAATAAATGAACATTTCTGAGGAAACTGGGCTGCAAGAAGGATGGACTTTGGAGAATAAGTGCAACAAAAGACAAACAAAACTAGGGGAGCATCTCTCCTATGATGAAAGCTGACAGAGCTGGGATTGTTCAACCGGGAAGAGAGAAGGCTTGGGGAGGAACTTATGGCTGTGCATAAATACCTGATGAAAAGGAATGAAGAATGAAGAAGCAGCAGCAGACTGTTCCCAGTGGTGCCCAGTGTCAGCACAAGGGGCAATCTTCACAAATGGAAACACAGCAGGCGCCATGGGAACATCAAGAAACATTTCTGTCTTTACCATGAGGATGGATGTCCAAAAGCTGTCAGGAGATCATCTTGGATGACCAGCTCTGTGTGACCCTGCTTGAGCAGATGGGTTGAACTGGACAATCTACAGAGGTGCCTTTCAGCCTCAGCTAGTCTGTGAATCCCACAGAAGTGACTGGAGTTGTTGCATGATAACTCTACAGCAACAAGTCAGGAACTTACCAGCCCATACGAAAGGGAAGGTTAATTAGCGAACTGGTCTCAATTTTTAAATCAGTAGGTACATTCTTAAAACAGAAGCTATAGATGTGTTAGAAGCATTAGTGGATTAAACAGCTTGGGTTACACAGTAGGCAAGTCTAAGTGATGATTAACTATCATTCTACTGAAATGCATTAATTTCTTTGCCTATAAAAATCTTCTAGGCAGTGTTTTAAGTTAATTTACCCCAAATTAACCTTTATTTTCTAAGAAATCAATTTATTCAAAGACAGATAATACAGAAAAGATCATCTGACTCATGTGGCTAGAATTCTGGAGTTCTAAGCAGCTTTTAAATTCTCACTTCTGAGTTCTCAAGCCTCAGAAGCTCTTGTGACTCCAGAGGTTGCTTGATCACAGAAACAACAACCATAGCATTAGTGCATCCTTTATGTTTATAAGGTTGAGGTAGAAGTCTTAACATTGATATGAAACAAATTCTTACCAATAAAGGGAGATCAACCATCACTCTGATTTTTTTCTAGAACAGAAGTCAAAATAATATAACTGCTCTATGATTTATATTTTAAAACAAAAGGTGCTGCAGCCTCACAGGAACCATTTGCAATGAAAAAATATATTTAAATGAGTAGGTAGATGCTGCTTAGAGTTGTTAGAGACTGCATAAGAAAGTGAAGAGTATGGCAAGCACCAAGGGGCATGCAAGGGGCAAATGCTGATAACATAGTGAGAAGATAGTTTTCTTCTACTTCATTTGCCAGGACAATACAGTTCCTGTGACTATCACTGCTCAAAAGGCATTAAGAAATCATTCACCTGCCTGACAGGCCAAACACTCCCTTAAGATATCATTCAAATTACTAGCTTTGGTGACCTAAATTCAGAAAAAAAATCACACTTTGCTGGTCTCAAAACATGTCTTGTTGGCTGGGATGTTGAATGACTTTACAGTTGCTACTGCAGTTGCAGTGATTTAAATTCTCATTTAACTGACTCAGTTCTCCAGTGCTACTTTTATCTTCTTCTAATTGAACGTGGCAGAATATTCAGTCTATGCCTCGCAGCTGCACAGGTGATAGTATAATGACATGCAATAATTACATTTTACTGTCTCAGTTGTTATTAGCAGTTATATTTGAGTACAATACGTATGCAAGCACGTATTTTTGAGCTGTCAGCTTGCAACAGGTGAGAACATCTGTGCTAGTAACTGCCTATGAGCTGCAGAGATCTGTATCAGCTTTGGGGTTTTTTTGCTACCTTATTTGCTAACAAATTTCAAATGCAGTATTTCATTTAATATCATAAACTACATTTCAAATTCTTTCCTGTCAGTGTTTTCAGGTCTCTCAAGAATTTATGAAATTGATAAATTATCCCTGCAGACTTCTCTGTCCACATAAGACAACAAATGGTGCCATAAATATTTTCATGTTAAGGTGGGCTCTTTAAGTTCAGTATATCAGTACAATATTCGTGCATGGGAAGCCATCTCCATATAGTAAAACCAAACAAATCCTGCAGCTCTAATTAGGTGTACAGGAATTTTCACTCTAAAGCATTAATCATTAAATGGCTCTGACAGGCAAACGTCTGCAGATGTCACGTGTCACGTTAGTGTTTAAGGGTACCCAAACATTTCAATGGAGTACTAAGAATTTATAGGAAGATCCTAACATAAAACAGAGGACATCCTTATGACAGTTTATTTATGTTCATGATGTCACCTCAGCTGGAATACTGACTGTCTCCAGTTCTCTTTTGTATACTCCAAAAATGAAGTAGTAGAAACAGGAAAGTAGGTACAGCAAAAGCGTGTGAAAAACGATCAAAATCATGGCATGATTCCCATAATGTGAAAAGACACCAATGAGAGATACATATGAGTTTGCAAAGGATCTATGAAAACAAAAGTTTTCCTTCACAAAAGTGGAGAAGGTAGTACAAAGAAAGTGGAGGGCAGGAAAAAAAAACAAGAGGTAAAATGAGAAAAGAACAATAGTTCCCTAAATTCTCAAGATGAATATTTTTGGTGTATACTTAGAGACCTGATCACAGAATGGGTACTGTTGGAAGGGACTACAGTGGATCATTTGGTCCAACCTTCCTGTTCAAGTAGGATCATCCTACAGCACACTGCACAGAATTGTAACCAGTTGCTTCTTGAGTATCTCTATTGAGGGACACTCCACAACATCTCTGTCCAGTCTGTTCCAATCACCCACAAAGCAGTTCTTCCTCATATTCAGGTGAAACTTGATGTGCATCAGTTTCTGCCTGTTGCTCTTTGCCCTGTTGCTCAGCACCACTGAGAAAAAAGTCCCCTCTCAGTTGTCTCTTCTCAAACCTGAACAGGCCCAGCCTCCTCAGCCTTTCCTTATAAGAAAGGTGCTCCAGACCCTTAATCATCTTTGTAGCTCTCTGCTGGACCCACTTCAGGAGCTCCATCTCTCTCTTGTACTAAGGAGCCCAGAACTGGACACAACACTCCAGGTCTGGCCTCACCAGGGCTGAGTGGAGGAGCAGGATTGCATCCCTCGACCTGTTGGTGTTCCTAATGCACCAATGGATTCCCTTGGCTCTCTTGGCCACAAGGGCACTGGTCCCTCATGGACAGCTTGTTGTCTACCCTGACCTCCAGGTCCTTCTCCACAGAGCTGCTTTGCAGAAGGACAGACCTCAGCCTGTCCTGGTGCCTGGGGTTATTCCTCCCCAGGTGCAGGACTCTGCATTTGCCCCTGTTGAATTTCAGACTGTTCTCTGCCCATCTCTCCACCTGTCCAGGTCCCTCTGAAGGGCTGCACAGCCCTCTGGGGTACCAGCCACTCCTCTCCATCAGGGAACTTGCTGAGGAGGCCTCTGCCCCTTCATCTGAGTCACTGATGAACAAGTTAAACAACACTGGGTTGAACCTTGGGGGACATCGCTTGTGACAGGCACCAGAGTGTGCCACTGACTACAAACTCTCTGGGATCTGCCTTTCAACCAGTTCTCACTGTCCACTCAGACAGTCCACTGGTCTTTCAAGGGTGCAATTAAAAAAAGTCAAAAAAAAAGACCATTGCTTATATGACTCATGTTTTACATTTCCACAGAGGAAAAAAAAAACCCTATACAATCCAGCATCAAGCAGTTGAAGTAAAATCTTAGCAGACGTGATGTTCCACTTTGTTCCTTTTCCAGTACATCACCTTGCAGTATAGGACACCACTGTACCTGTGACCTACAGTCCCTCAACACAGAGCAAAGAAAACTGGAGAGAGAGGTTTCCGGAAGACAACAGTGCTTGTATCTTTTAGCCATATCCTTGTGGTTATTTACATTTATTCTGGAAGCACCCTGTAACATGGGTCTCCCACTCCCAGCTCCTGTACAAAATCCTAATCCAAAGCCAAGTGATGCCCTTCCATTGCCCTAAGTACATAAGTTCCTTTGAACCCAAAAGTTCAAAAGTAAGTGACTACCATCACTTACTACAGCCTCTTCCATAGGAGCCAAGTGTTGTGCTCACATTCTGCAGAATTTCAAATGAAGGGCAAGTTCTCATGAAAGAAATGTTGAGTAAAATAAACACAGTTCATACAACAATTTGCTTCCTCTGCTGTGAAAGACATTCTCATACCATTCAAATTAAGGTTTTTCCATTAGAATTTGCTCATCTCTTCTCTTTCAATTCTATAAAAAGAGAAATCGCTAAGGAGCAGCTGCCTGTTCTTCAACAGCAAAAACCTGCCACATAATCTAAATTCTGTTTTTCTTGCTACATAAGCATTTTCATTTCTTGACTTGCATTTTAAACTCATTTAGCAGTAAACATACATTTAAAAAAGAAACCAAACATGTTCCATTTTCCATGCAAACAATCATGGTAAGTGGTTTAACACTGGAAAAGGACAAAATGCTTTGATATCTAAAAGCTAACTGACCTCAAACTAAACCTTATGTATTGTCACACTCTGGTGAGGCTTGGTAGATATATGTCTTTACCTACTTATTCCTGTCCTTATCTACTTATTTTTATCAAATATTTTTAAGGCTATCCCTGCTAAGACATCCTAGAGTAAACATTTATGAGTAGCGCAATTCTCATGTAGATTCATTGCAAAGCCCAAGTAGTGCAGATTGCTTTATTTCTAAAGCCCCTGCAATGCAGAAAAGTGCAAACCTCTCTGAAAAAACAAGGCAGAGGATGTGTTATACTTGCCATGGAGCTTTTCAGCACTGTAAAGGGTTTCTTGCATATCAGAAATATCTGGTATAAATTAAATGGGTTTTTTCCTTCAACTTTTCAGTTTGACTCAAGTTAAAAAGGGTCAGAGATTCATTGTTGCTATTACAAACTCTTTTCTTTATAATTTCTTTTAGAATTATGATTATTTTAAAATAAAGATGCATCCATGTCTTTTTCTGCCTTTGCTAGGTTCTGTGCACCTCCACAGGCTTACTTGCAGCAACGAATTTTCTTCTCGTTGACATTTTCCCCAACTTTAAGCTCTGTAGCTCTTACACAGCCTACATATTCAAGCATAAAGTTCTTATTACTAGTTATAAACACAAACACATTATTTTCTTAATTAAAGGTCACATAAGGATTTGGGAAACAGTTCTTGCTTTCTTTTGTTCCATATAGTGTTTAACTGTATCACATATTACCTTTTTTTCTCATAAAATTTGAATAACTTTGATTCTTTTAATTGTTTATGTTTGTGGCTTATGATCTTTCCTCTTTTTACTTGGAGATGTTATTTAACTACTCCTGGTTCCCATGTATGCCTCTACTGTTGTAGAGTTATTTATTACACTTAGTACCAAAAAAGGTAATTAAATTATTCCTTTAAAAACAGAGTGCAAACACTACCAACAGATTAAAAGCCTGAAGACTGTAAAATTAGGATCCATGAGTTATGCATTTAAAAAAGCTAATGATCTGCATCAACTATGAATGCATCACTGAAATCAAAAAGCTCTATTTCTATTTTTACCACAAAGTCATTGACAGAATAAAGAGTCTAAAAGTAGTGCAATATTCATGAATGATTTAGTATGAGGAAAAGATGCCGATTGCATCAAGATTCAGACATCAGCATTTGTCAGCCAAATGGGACAGAAAGCTCCTTATAAATGAATCCTTAAGAACAACTGAAATAGAAAATGGAAGTGCTCAACGTTTTTTATTCATTATCTATAGACAACCGAAAAGTCTGGTATGTTGTTCTTGTGTCTCACTATATATTTTCTTCTGTTTGATGTATTTTATCCTGTAAGACATAGAAGGATCTCTCTAATGTGAAAGGAATAATCCTCATCTAAAATATGTGTAGTTTAAACATCCTCTACCTCTGCGTTCCTATTCACTATAGAATCATAGGCAAAAATAAACACAAAAATAATATTCAACTCCTCTTCTGTAGAAATCTGACCATGTCTCTCCATTGTGTTTCAATGGAACGGCCTGGACTATACAGAAGGTTACAATTCAGTAGCACATTTCATAATTTTATAATTTCTGACATCTGGTACAAGATGTTTTAACGTGTCCCAGATAACCCAAAGTAGTTCTTTTAGGGTGGTTTTTTTGGGTGAATTTTTGTTCTGTTTCCTTTCCATTTGAAAATGGGAATTAGAATTACATATTATATTTTAAAAACTTTTTAAAATTAATTACTTGGCAGCTAAAAAATATCAAAATTAAACTGCTGATGCAAGTAGTATGCATGAAACAGTATGTACTGATGAAAATTATCACACAGGGCTTAATTATACTCCACTAAGGTGCGCCTTCAAAATAATTGAACAAATCTGGATGTAACAAACAAACTTAGAAATAAAAATACACAAAACCCAAAGAAAATCTGTTGCAGGAAAATCTGTGAATGGAGAAAGTTCAGCAAACTCATACAAGCAAAAGCAGTTCAAAGTGCAGTATCAATGATACTGGGATAAAATGAATTCCCAGAGAAGGGGAAAGACAAACATCTGAAATTTCTTGAGGAAGCAAGGGGAATGTCAAGAAAATAGTAAGGAAAAAGAAGTGACATCGTATACCTGACCCACTAATTAATAAGAAAATAGATATTTTAAAAGGTATAAAAAGAAAAAAAAATCTGCATTTTATTTAGAGACAAAGGAGAAAAGGATTGCATTATTCCATCACTGTGAAATTTTGGAATGAAAGTACTTTTTCCTAATACCTTCATCTACATCAAGACTTATGAGATTAAAATGGAAAGGCTTGAAGAGGGCTTGTAAGGAAACCCATACAAATAGCTGAAAATGTACAGTAGAGTAACAACAAAGTAGAGAACTATGCAGCCACTTTTGGATACATCTAAATGAAATATCAAACCTTGTCTCAACTCCTGCAATGCAACACTGGGCAATAATCTTCAGATTCAGTGAGTTTTATGAATTACTTAAATCTAACAAGACCTTTCTCTAAGTTCATGGTTTACATCAGAGGGCTTAATAGTTCTGTCTTATCATGACAGTTGCCAGTTATCTCCTAAAATGAAAATAATCTTTAAAGAGAATACCTATAACTTGATATCCTTTACTGAACCAACATTTTGAAGATGAATTTATTTCACTTCATAAGCTACAGTCGAGGTTTTAAAATAGAATTCCTTTTGCTCCCTGCAGTCATTAAGGTCAGTGAATAACTTTCCAGCAGCTGACCAAAGGGATGTTACTTGTCAGTCTGACTGCACTGTGATTTAGCACCAAGACAGAGTCCATTTTTTAACCACAATCATTTGTGTTGCACGCTAATTACATGGTGACAGAAATAGACCGCCTCAAAATAGAGTACTTCCATTTACATCTTTCAGCCCAAAGACACTATTTTCTTGCCTTCCAGTTCTTTTCTCAAGATAGCTGAGGTGACATCCTCTTACCCTCTCATAAGAAATGTGACAGGTCTCCATTTAATACCAATGTACAGTATAAGTTGACAGAAAACAACTACACATGGAGCAGAATTTGTAGGGTGTAAAACCTCGAGCTTATTCTGGATAACTCCAACATAACAAAATGTGAAATTGTGTATAAATTCTTATTTCAACTACTTGAAAAGTGTTATTAAATTTCCACTTTTTATATTTAGTTTATATACAACAAAAGAATGAAAACAAACACAGTTTCAAAATGACAGTGAACTTTCTTATTTATAAAATCTTTAGGTTGTTAAAACTCCTGCAATGTTGTTCCATTTCCATTTAATGTCAGAACAACTGCTTGTTCCAACAACATAAGTTTCCCTGGACTGCTCTCCAAAAAGTGATCGCTTGTTTGAAACTTCTGAGAGATTCACTCAATGATATTTGGAAGTTCATAGTCAGGAAACAGTCCACTTTTATTTATGGGAAATCAGCTGCACCATAAAGCACCTGAGTTATAGTAAGCAGATAAGTAATGCAGCTAAATCACATCAATGTGGATTAACGGGAAATGAAATTAATTTATGGCAAAATTGAATCTGAATATAGAGAGGTTACTTCAGAAATAAATTTGACATGGGAGGAAAAGTGAGGGCTTAAAAGGTACATGAAAATAAAGATGTACGAGAAGAACTGAAACATCCATAGGTAAAATTGCAGTATGCCAGAGAATTACTAAAAAACATAAAACAATCACAGGCAAAATCCCCTACTGATTGCAGATAGAAAAAACAAATTGCAGCTCTGCAAAGTCACTTTTCAACCAGAAATCCCAGCATTTTTCAGCTACAAAGTAGTAATGAATATTAGAGGCAGGACAAAGATGGCAAAAAGGACTCTGAGGTTGAAATATGTTTTTCAATTTAAAAAAACCTGTGAACATAGGTTCTGATATTAGAAATAGACAGACCGGAAATTCTAAATATATATAGCAGCATGCTTGCCTTGGTAAGGGAAAGCTTTTAACAAAACATTATGGACAAAGACTAAAACTCTGTACCTCATATTAAAAAAAATAATAATAATTTTAAGTAAATCAGGAGAACAAAAGTTTCATTATTAAAAGCAAAAACTCCTAAGATAAACACCAGCACATATATATTTCTACAGAACAAGTGAAAGCAAGTATGCCAGCTCTAGTTATGTTGTATTACAAATACATCATACCGAGCTTATTGTCGGAAATTCAAGTATTATGTGCAAGGAATGGCTGATCTTTAATCAAATACTGGGCATGGATCTACATGGGAGGTGTTCTACACGTGTGCCAAACAGGTTTCATTTTCAGTGGAACTTTCAGGGGTTGTTTTATATTAAATACTACCAACTGGGTGTGCAAACTACAAAGAGTGCCAAGCTCCTTGCAAGTTCCTCTTAAAATGAGCAACATGCAGTGAGAGGCTATGTAGCATTTTACTGCCTCCCTGCAAATGATCTCTACATTTTCCTCATAAAGAAATTTGGAAACAGTTTTCAGTGGTATTCCCATATTAACTGAGACACTTGTGGAGCAGATATTTTGACTAGAATCTGAAAAAAAAAAAAAAAAAGGGTGAAAAGGTTGTACAGATGGAAGGTGAATTTATATCACAGAAGAATCTGCAACATGTTGATATAATTAAGCCTCTCTAATGAGTTAGAAATCCAGACTAGTCAGAGAAGCTATTTTAGTTTGTCTAGCCTTCTTCTGCAGTCGATGGGGGAAGACTCTTCTTGAAGGCAATGCCTAGCTCGAGGGCTGATCTTGTTCCCTAGAGGGCAGGCTCTTGCTCTCTCTGACTGACTACATAGAGAAATTAGATCAGAGAGTAAAAGCATCCCTTTGTTAATAAACTTGTTCCATACTAAATTGGTGTGTGGAAAGATTGGCAGGAGTAATTATTTTGGGAATTAAATATTGTCCCAGGTATAAATCTTTAGTGAAATATTTCAAGTTTAGCAAAAAAAGTCAGAATATCTGTTAATGCAGCATCAGGTTTGAAGGCTTCTTTCATGGTGATTGAACAGTGACATGTTTTGTTAAACAGCAACTAAAGCAAAGTGAGACTATATTCTTACACAGAAACTAATACCAAAAACTTGTCTTTATGCTTGACAAATATTTATAATTTGAAATGTATTGAAGGCAAACCAAATTAACCATTAGAAATCACTTTCTAGAAATTCTAGTGCAATGGTTTGTTAGGGTCTTTTTAGGCTTTATAAATTGCAGAAATACTTACAAGAACAAAACACTATGACAGTAAAAAATTATTATTGCAGACATTTTTCAGTGGCACTCTTTAAAACTAAATTAAGAAAGTGTGGGAAGGGAATGTTTAAGTGACTCACATACCATCCTGTCTTGTAAAAAAAAAATATATATATATGTATAAATTATCAAAAATTCCAATGGGAAACACTGCTTCAGGACCACTGATCCTGAAATGTATGCAGATTACAGTGAGAGAGAACAGTTTAATTCAAAATCTAACTAGCTTCTGGACTAAAAACCAGAGCTAAACCTAGAGGAGATTACTCACAAACTGCTCTGAGCAAACAAGAGGCAATGTTAGGTATCAAAGAGTGTTTGGCAACTTGCTGAAATAGCAGCCCATGCTAAGGTTGTATGTCCTCCCTTGCTGCACAAATAAAGGACAACTAAGAAATCCCCAGGCAATAAACTGACTTTGCATTTTTTAGGGAATGCTGTAGGCAAAAATAACTTGTGCCATCTCCTTCAGTGAAGGAGGGACTAAAGGAAAGTGGCAAAAGGCAAAAATAAGACATAGAGAGCATCAAACCACCAAATGTAAGAACTCCTCTCAGAAGTTCAGCAGGGAAACTTATCTCTGTCTAATCTGCCAATAAGAAACAATGAAAAGAGCAAATTACATTCAGTGCAAAACCTTGGGAAGCCTGGTCTATACCTGTGTGCTGGCCAGCACTGAAAATCAGCATCAGTAGTCAGGAGAAGGAGGGAAACTGGAAATAAGTTATACCAGCCAGTAAGGTAATGAGTAGGACTCATCTCTGAAACACACACTTGTTAAATCCTAGTACTGACAGCACTTTTTCTGAGGAAGAGGAATGTGTGTTTTATTTACATGAACATATAGACAAGTAAATATATAATAATATTTTACCAACACTTTAATAACAGCTGTGTCTTACAGCTTTAAAAAATAATTTTGTGGTACTACAGCTGCAAAACCCTACAGAAATAGAGGCAGCTTAATTAAGAAGGTTAGGGGGAAAAAAAATAAACCCCACAGCTCATCACCTGAGGGAAAGTCATCTTCCTTCATATTCACCACACTGGCTAAATAATAGGAAAGTAATTTTATTGATGTTTTATTACCTTTTAAGAGCAAGCACCAGGACTCTGCTCTCTCTCCAATATCTTGTGTTACCCAGGAGCAAAAACAGAAATTCTTGATCCACAGGAAGCTAGTCATAGGTAGGGATGAATTAGTCAACATCCACAAAGCATATCAGAAAGTCTGGTTCATGTCTTTTGCTCTCATGAAGGTTTACATAGTTATCTTTATTTGTTCACCCCCAAAATCTGACAGGTAGAATCTGCCAAAAACTCTAATTTCTTCCATTTAATTCCTCCCCAGCAAATGGCAAATGTCCTTATACCCTGAAGGCAGAAAACAGCGACATCATCACCAGCATGGACATTATGGTCCCAATTATACATTGCACTGCTATGCCTGGCAGAACCTGGGAGCTGTTTGATGTTCTTTTGTCTTCCTGAGTTGGCAGAAAATAAAAGTCTGAAACATGAATTTCCCTTCCCTCAGTTAATCTAATTGGGTTGTTCACTCATTCTAAGTGCCAGCATTAACTGTTCAATGATCCTATTTTGGAAAGCAGTTGCAAGGGGAAGTGGAACTGAAGCACAGGAGGATCAGCTGGAGTTCTCAAAAGCAATAAAACACAGAAGGGAAAAGTAAATGCGAAGCAGAGGATGAACTGGAAAGAAAATGCTAAGAATGCCAGGAAAAAGACAATAAACAGCAGCTCTAAAATTGGCTTTCCAGTTCTTGGTGACATTCAGTTTCAATGAGACATTTATCCTGCATACTGGTACTACATTTAGATATTACTGTTTACTTTAGCTTCTTAAGAACTTCCTCTTGGCTTTACTGGGAAATCTGTTACGGGTCAGAACCGGACAGCTCCCAAGCTGCGTACAGTGGTGGAAGTGGCCTTCCTTTGAAGGTGTGTTCAATATCAACTTCTAATGCAGAAGGCCATTTTAATTTTTGTTAAGTGCAAAAAAATTACAAATGTTTACAGTGCTCTGGGCATCAAGTCAAGTAACATGTGTTCTTCTGAAAAAACACCCCAAATGTTCTTGTCTGGAACCTACAAGAGCAGAGAAGGCTTGGCTTTCAGGGGCAAGTTGAGATAACTGTAAGAAAGAAAACATCTTATCTTTGATGAGACAACATGCAGGAGACAAAGTAGAAAGCTTTATTACTTGTAATGAAAAATACAAAAGAGCAGGCGTGGGCTTGCTGAACCTGTTGCAAAATCCTGCTTACTGGGACATGTTACTGGTACAATAGGAGGATTCTATAATGTTTGCTATCAAATTTATTTTTGACTCACAGCACCAGTCAGAGATTAATCAACATTGCCTATTAAAAAGGCAACTGTTCAGTAAGCAAGATGAAGAAACTGAGCAAAGTATTTCACAGGAATGAGCAGCCAGCCCCTTTCAGATGCACTGTGTTACCACAAGGAAAGCTGTGGCATTACAGGCACATTTTGTTTCTAATGTACCGAAGGGCTGAATGACAGACACCGAAAAAGAAATTATTTTATCACTCCAAAATCAAAGGAGTTCCAGTAAGTGAGCCTTAACTAAGTACTGCAGAGGAACAAGGATAAATGTCCTCATTTGACATTCAGCTAAAAATTTTCTTGACTTCAAAGTTCTTCAAAGTTATTAAAAGGAATGAAGAAAAAGCGGAGCCCATCTTGTTTGTGAAGAAAGTGTTGATTGTCAAGGGAGCATCTTTTGGTACCTTTGATATCAGAAATAGAAACTAAGGGTTAAGATACAGCACTGAAAACAAATAAGGGTTTTGAATCAAGGTGACATACATAACCTGTCACCTGAAAGCATGGCTGGTTAAAAAAGACAAACGTACTTTCTCAAGGTAAAACATTTATTAGTGTTAGAAAAAGAAAAGAGGAAAATCATGTTCAATAATTTAATATTTAAAAAAATGTATCAGATTCTAAGCCTATAGGTTTTTTACTTAATTTCATATTTACATGGCACTTTTTTGGAAACAGGTATGATTAAAACCTTTCTAAATTCTTTGAGTTAGTCAACGACTGATTATAATGTAAGTTATTATTTACATTGATTCTTACCTAATTACTTTAAACCAAATAATTTTAACAGCATTAAAAAATACAAGAGTATGTTAAACTTTGTGGGACTACAGAGAGATCTAATTTTTCTGAGGACTTTTTAAATAGTCTTAACCTACAAACCACAGTAGGTGTACTGTGCTTTGCTTTCTTGAACCAGAAGAAAAATAACTAAATACTCAAAATCTCTCAGACATACATGTCAATAAAGATTTCCTCCTTTACTAGGATTTCCCATAACTCAGCTCTTTGATTTCAAGCATCACCTCAGCTAAATCCCTAGTTACAAATGGTGAGAACACTTTGGGTAAAATTAATAAAATTAAATAAGAATCCCATAAACTAATACTGAAAACAGGAAGAAGAAAAAAAAAAAAAAAGAAAAATAATTAATAGGCAGTCTTTCCAGTCACTTTCTCAGAAGAGATTCAAGTGTCACAACAGGTAAAGTATTTCTCTGTTAAAAACAACAGACTCATATTGATAATCCACACGATTTCTTTAGACTGCTCTGCAAAAATATCAGCAAAACAAAAAGGAAAATTCCTTAGTTAAACAATAAATATGCTTTCTTGTTTTCAAGAAAAAAAAATTACAAATCTAAGCAATTGAAACTAACATGAGAAAACAAAACTAACACAAAAAGGATAAAGTTGCTTGCTTTAAATAAATAAGAAGCTGGCAAATCCTATTGATCAGAATTTCATTCTATAAAATATATTTACTCTACAGGGCCAAAAAAAAATGGTAGGAGATTTTTCTGTGTTTTTATGCATGTATTAATTATTTACATGTGAATCAGATTTTTCTGTTTTCAAGAAAAACATGTTTTCAAGAAAAACATGTCATCTAAATTCATTTAAGTGGAAAATACTTAAAAATATAGTGGAAAGAAATCACATCATTTCCTGTAGATTTTCTGTAAATCTTAAAACTATTGCACTGGTTATTCTAAATATACTACTCCTAAAGCAAATGAAAGATAAAAGTGATGGATATCTTGACTACCCAAGCAGCCAGCAGGAAGTTAATACTACCTTTCCACCTTGATTTTACTTGCAGTAATAGTATATGTCATAAAAGAACTTAATGAGAAGCACTTCAAAGCAAACTCTTTGAGAGTAAATCCATTATATTTTCTGGTGTTTTCCTAGCAAGTTGCTTTTCCTTTTTTAGTCTTTTTCTTGCTAACAAAATCCTTTTTGTGTTCTGTTTTCACAGCAAAAAGAGCAGCAATACCTGCCTAGCCTTTGTGTAACAGCTACCAAGCAGCTTTTTTAATGGCAGATGCTGAAACTGAGAGGAAGTGAGATACTTTTAAATCTCCCCCTTACAGAGTACATAATTCACCCTATGTGAAGCCCTTGTCTGCAAGACAGCTAAAAGGTCTAGATAGTTTTCTTCTTCATCTCTAGCCATTAGAAAGTGATGGAGATTAGACTGTCAACAGGAACCACAACTTTACTGCTTTTCCCAATAACAACAGGGGGAAAAAAGGCATTGGAAGAGACAAGTAAACAGAAATATCTCCTTACAGCATCTAGTTTTCACCTCTATCCATCAGCAGCGTGGTAACAAACAGTCCCTACAGGGTTAACCCCGAGCACATGTAGGGTGTGAGGCCTGGAGGAGCACCAAAGGTCCCCTTGTGAGATGGACAAGAGAAGGTCGTTCAACGGTACCCACACCAGCCCCCAACCTTCTGTGATTCATTTGGATCATACTGTTCAGAAAACTTCCAGTCAGAACAAACCTCACAAAACTCTTAAGAAACTGCAGCTGGCCCTTGCAGAGAAAGAAAATATCTCCCCATATATACATTTGAATTTTTGTAGCTGATGAGGGATCACATTAAGTTTTGTCTGCTAAGTCAGAGAAGGTCAGTAACATTATAAATCAATGCCTTGCATACAAATCAAGTTCTCCAAATCTTTATTTCATCTCTGAGAAACTACATTGAAGAAAGAACATGGAAAAAATTGCCAAAATGTTCCCAGACAGATACAGCACCATTTTCATAAATTTTAATTTAAAGGTCTTCTAATACATATAATATTTGAGTCCTCAGACTATTGTTCTACAGTTCTGCAAGGTACTACAGATAACCCAGTAGTTCTACTTGTGCTGGAGTCAAAAGTAAACCCATCTTCTTTATTTTGTATTTTCTTCCATTCGCTTCATTAAAACCATGCAATCATGTGTTCGGTTCATCCACCAATACTGCCCAAATGACTTCAAAGTCACTTTTATTCCAAAGTAAACTTTCTACACCATTGTATTACATCAGTAAAACTACTTTTTTTTTTCATTAAAGAATTTTAGACACCAGAATTCCAAACATATATGTCGTGATGTTCAAGCCAAATTAGACTTGAAAAAAACTACCATAATAGAGAATGGGAAATGCATGGACATCAAAAGCTATAGAAAAACTTGAAAATATTTGAAAAACCACAAAAACGGAACATTACGAAGAAGATCAAAAGCATGAGAATATACTTTTTCATATTGCTAGAGAATATACTTTTAGCATGGCCTTCAGTATGAAAAGTGGTATTCTTGTTTTAAAGATCACAAGCATTTCCTTTCACAATTGTCTTCTGTCACACAATGTTGCAAAAGAATTTCCTTTTCCATCAAAAATTAAGTGCCATAATGTTGGACTATAGCTCAGCAGTTGCCTAATTCCTCTCCCTCTTGTAATCACACACTAAAAGCAACAGGCAACAAGGAAGCTAAATAGCAGTGAAGAGACTAAATTTGTAGCAAAAATTGGTATGTGTGCTCTGCATATTTTTGCCAAAATGACAGCTTTGAATGGTGCCTTTTCTTGCCTTTTCCCATTTGTATCATGTTGACTTGGTAATTTTTGATTGCACTATTCGGCCAGCATGTAGGGTGGATGGGACCTCTCACATCAGAATCTAGTCCCTTGGTGTTACAAGAGTCTCAATAAAAGGTAGGTCCAGAGCATCTGCAGACAGCAAACCTTCCAATTTTCAACACACATATATGAAAAATGTCATCTAAGATTAAACTTTTTTTTCCCGTTTGCAGCTGACTCCCAGAGGCTTTACTCATTGAGCACCTCAACCAGATTACAGAGCATGGCTCAAAAAGCTGGAAAGCAAACACTAGTGTTAGGCTTGCAGAGGGAACAGAAAGAGCTGGAAATGTTGGCCAGTAGTGTCAGCCACACAACTTAAGCTATTTGTTCCAGAGATCCTCACACCACAGGTTGTACCATGGACTTGGGGCTCCTTAATGAACAGAGCAGCAGCACACACTTGTCCAGATGATGAAGAAAAGCTGCTCTAACAGCCTGCAAGCTTAGCCTCTCCTCTGGCACATGGGGGAAAGCAGGTTCAGACAGGGATTGTATGTGATGTGGCCATAAGACTTGGAGTACACATGAAAGCATTTGTTGAAAATATTAATCCAATATAAAATTTGTTGAGAGTTTGCAGCCTATGAGTCACATTTTGTATCTTTGCAAGGGACATAAATGAGGAAAAATAAGTCTATTACTTAGCAATAAAATAAATTGATATTGCTATGGAATTCACTGGCTGCTACTGGAGAATACATCTACTAACAGACAATTTGATGCCATTGTGTAGAAGAATACAGATTACTTTAGCTGCATTTTAAACTATGTGCATTTAAAACTTCAGTCCATAAATTGCTTGAAAGATCTTCAAATCACACATTTGCATTACCATACTCTGACCAATTTATTAATGAGCAGACATCATCATTCAAATCGAAGCAATTCCTAGTCAAAAACCTGAAGGATCATTCTGTGTAAAAACAAAACTTCCTTCCTCTCCATGTACATAGAATTGTGTACAACCAACATAAAAAGACTCTCCAGCTTCTCTTTTTATGATGCCCTAAACAGATTCAGACAAATTGAACAAAACAAACAAACCCCACAACAATAACAGAACAAACAGACTCTCTCCCCCCCAAAACAGAAAAAACCTCCGCACACCCCTTCAGCATATATAAAACACCTTAGAAATTTATAGGCATTGTGACTTTTTGATATCTTTTTCAATTTGGACTACTACAAGGAAATATTAAATCTCTTTCAGAAAAAAAAATCACCACTGTTTTGTTTCCATATACAAATAAGCAAATGTTATGCAAAAGAAGGATGTTAATCATGGTAATAAAAACGTAAAAGGAAAAGAGATATAAATACTGGTTTAGTTTTACTCGTAGTGATCTTGAGAAGACTATGAGAGAAACAGAGGAAGAAAAAACAGGGGTTTAGCTATAACTAACTGGAACAGAATCATAATTGCCCATTGACAGAGAGCACAAAGCAAAAGAGGTCATGGAATTAATGGAGTTGAACTCTGTTGGGCGTTTAAATAAACATATTTGATCAAATATCGTGATTGTATGACCTCCCACTGTCAACAGGGAGTTGAAAATTCTTGAAAATAGGTTGACTGGAAGTCCATAACTACTGAAATACTTGATCTTGCTAAAACAAATAATCAAACCAAGGAGCCAATTCACCAGACATACTGTTAATGATCAGTAGTGCTGAAATGCAGTTATATTCCTAATGATGACAATGACTCTTGTTATTCAATAATTTTGAATTAACTTATGTGTACTTACTAAATGCTCTAGATCAAGTGGTGCATAGAAAGTTAAGCATGTAGTTATTCTCTTCACTGAATCAGCACATTACATAACAAGTTTATTTTTATCAGGTGCATATCAAAGAGTACAATCTTCAAGACAACTCTGAATTTGAATGCTGACAGCCTGGCTTCCCTTACTTAAAAATTTCCAGACTTTGTGGCTTATTTATAAAAAAATTTAAAAGTTAGGTATGTCCTCGGTTTGATTAAATGGAATGAATTAGGTAATAGAATAATACTTGTTTAAATTTTTGTCATAATACACTGTGCTAGAATGAGAGATTGATTTCTCTTAGCTATTAATTTGCATTGCTTGTACACTGACTGGTCTGCTACAGGCAATATTTTCTACTGGCTAGAAAACTGGGAGATAAACTTCAAATTAATAAAAATGAGCTCTGTTTCATGATTTTTGGTGGTTTTCTGTGAAATTATCAATAAATGCAAATTCCATGCCTCAATTTACTTATTACCTGAAAAAGTTTTAATTAATTTTAGGCATCACAGCCTACCTGCATATGACTGATTGTCAAAAGAAAAAATTGATAAATTGAGATTTGGTAATCAGCAATATGGAACACTGGCAGTTTACTGTTGCATGTCAACAAAGCTACCAATTTAGATCACCAGTTTAATAAGGCACTGCTTCCCATGTTGCATGTGCATATCTGATGTGGCTAAACAAGAACCTGCTGTCTGTTTTGGGCCTTTTTGTCTGAGGAAATGAAGCTTAGTTGGTCCAGCCATATGTTTGTGGGGTTGTTCCCTGAATCTCAAAGACACCAGCTTCCAACACACTTCACACAAGTTCTTGACCAGGTAGAAGAGGAAGCCCTTGTCAACCTCCATCAAAGACAGAAAGGCTGAAACACTCACATAGCCCCACTTGTGGTGTTACTGCAGAATCTGGGACAGAAGGGACCCCTGAGGATCCAAGAAGTCAACTCCTGCTTTCAGCAGGGTCTTCTAATGAGGTAGCCTGGGGTTGTATATAGCTAAATTTTGAGCATCATGGAAAAAGATTCAGAAACCTCTCTGGGAACCTGCTTGAGCCTCTGATCATGGTGAAAAATAAAATACATTTCTTTATATCTAACCACGTTGTAAGTTATATTCATTTCCTCTTTTCCTACCATCATTCACTTTAGACTGGAAAACTTGGCTCTACCATCTCTGCACTTTCCTTTAGGTTTTCCTCATCTTATCATTTGGGGAAAACCCAAACGGTATTTTAGTAGCAGCTATAACAGGAACAATTTTCTGAGACAAAACTGATTTAAAAAAAAGATTAAAATAACCATGTGGTATCTCTCTGAAAATGATGATGTACAAGGTAACAAAAAGGAATGCTGTATCAGTTTTACTTCATTTCAATTCAAGGCCATGGTTTGGTAAAAAAGTTCTCTCTATCTCTTGAAAGTTCAGTATAACTATACTATATAGAAAGAAATTTTTATTCCCTTGAAATTGGAAATAATTGAAAACAAAGCAATGTTTTAAGTTTTGGGTTCTTTTCTTTTTAAAGTATTTTGAAAATATGTGTCACTTGTGCAGAACTGTTTTCCCAAGGGCAACCAAGTGTCAGTTTGTAAGTACCTATGTATTAAAGGATTTTTCAGTGGCAAGCAGCTTCTTGACAGACAAAGGCACAAAGATAAATGACTGGAGACTGAAGCTAAGCAAAGTCTGACTGGAAATATTTTCAGAGCAAGTGCAATTAATCAATGGAACACCTCACTTAAGGGTATGCCGGATTCTCTGCAGAACATTTTAAATCAAAAATGGATATCTTTTATAAAGATTCAGTCTAGCTTAGCCATAAATTACTAGGCTGTACAAAGATAGCTAAAAAATAGCTGAAAAATTTTGTCCAGAGTTTTAATTGCATGTCAAACTATATGTTGTAGTTGCCTCTTCTGCCCTGAAGATTTTGGATTCTGCCCTGAAGATTTTGGATTCTGCAAATAAATTAGTTTCAACTTCTAGAAAACAGAAGTTTCAATAAAAATTTTTAAGGCCCAGAGTAAGAATCTGGAAAGCTTTGTTACACAATGGATAAGTTCCATCTATCAATGGGATAACTCCACCTACAGGGTGTCTTGTCTTAGCTCTGTGAATATTCAGAATCCTGGTTGCACAGGACTCTTTGGACTTCCAAAGATACAGGAGCAAAAAACAGAGAAATCCAACAGCTCTTCAGGAGCAGCATTTCCCAGGCACAGGTGATGGCAGAAGGCATCACCCTTTTGTCACCCTAGCAAACCTGGTTTGGCAAGAGCCAAAGCATGGCAAGTGGGGACTATGGCAGGATGCACTTCAAAACCACACTCCAGATCTGAACTAAGATGCTACTGTATTGAAACTCTTAGATTCCAGCTTAGATGCCAGCTGGGCCCAGATGCAGACAAAAAGCACAAGGGCAATTTTCCTTAAAGGGCACCTCCATGTCTTCACAGCTGCAGAAAATCTGTTACATGTGTGATGCCTTCGGGCATAGAGACAAGCTTTCCTTCACAATACAAAAACTACAAAAATGATTAATGATGGAAACAGAGCCTATCTTTTTATGTGACTTAAGGAAATAGCATTCAAATATTTAATAAAATTATTTCAGTTTTAATTTTAGAACAAACTAAAAAATACATTTATATGTTTCCTTCATCTCCCTGCAAGGTATAGTCATTGAGAATAATATTTCCTTCCTATCTTTGCCCAGAAAACATCTTTACATGAACACATTTTCCTGTTGCAAATGAAAAATATTCTTTTTGTTGAAAAAGACAAATATTTTTTCTTTACCAGAAGATATTTGCCTGTCTCTAGACTACACCCAAAAATAAGGACAGTAATTAGATTTCTTCACTATGGATTTCTGACAAAAAAAAACCCAACAAACTATCAAATTATTGAAATATCTGAGCAAAGAACTTATTAATCATGGTTGTTCTTTTTTTTTCTTTTGCAATTATCTTATCTTGTGTACAATAAGCTGTTAATAGCCACTACAATGATCTTCATGCAATTTCCAGAAGCATATTTCCTTCTAATACCTTTTCCTCAATTTAAGCCAATAAGTAGCTTTCTCCATTTTCCAAGGAAGGCTTTCTGATTTTTTTAAAATGTCATTTTCCACGTTTTCATACTATAAATGATAACACTTCAGTGTTCCTGTAAGAATATCTGTGTTCAGATAATATGTAGATGAACTGGACTGAATAATTTTGAGGATCTGAAGTGATCTCATATGTGTGACATGCTGAAGTACAGCCCTAGTTTACATTTTCTTTAACCTACACTTTAGTTTGAGAAAAACATTTGCTCTTGACCTGCTAGCAAGGTAGAATTGAATGAAAGTTTCTGTAAATCGTTATATTAAATATATCTGCTGTTAAATATGTATAACTAATTTCTAGCCTTATTTCCACTGATTTCAAAGCTTCCACTTAAAATTAAGCCTGATATGGAAGTGGTTAAAAGTTTTTCTATAGTTCAGATGAAAAAATTTCACCATCATATGTGTGAGGGTTTGAAAAAAATTCTTGGAATATCTCATTATTAGGAGACCTTTTTACTCCATTGTAGTTACTTGCATAGCTGTTCTGTGAAAATTTTGGATATGGCTACCAGGACTAGACACAGAATTCCCCCTAAAAATGCCCCTATTTGTCTGCCTGTCCATCCAAGAATCCTGTTAATAATCCAATTACCTACCAAAATTGTTTTGTTTGTTTTCTTTTTTTTTTTAAAGAACACTACTTTCAGAAAAGAAATGTTCCAGAAGAGAGGAATACAAAATCTATACAGACATGCTGTTCTCTCACTAATCGAGATCACTCTGTGCTAGTGATTTGGTTTTGTTACTTATAATTCCCTAACCTCTGCAAGGCAAATACCTCTATTATTTAGAAACTAACTCAATTTATAAACATGTGGGGTTTTCATCAAAAGAAACTATAAATTCCAAGCAAGAGGAGTTTGGCAGGAGGTAATTTTTCATAAATCCACATACGTCATTTTTCTCTTACCTCTGTCTGCTCAGTATAAATCAAAAATCTATATCATGTGTTCCATTTTGTGGGACTGATTTTAGCCTGTATCAACTCAAACTATCCTTCATAGTCTTTTAACAGAGAGCAGTGTTAGCTCCCTTCTAGTTGCTTTGAAGTTCTTTGGTGGTCCAAGATGATAACACTCATGACAAACACTCACAAGGTCCTTTAATCAGTTTATCAGAAAATTTAAATAGAGATTTATTTAAAACAAGTTGTTCTAAAATGCCTAACCATCATTCTCACAGGTTACTGCAGAAAAACATGCAGCATTTTTGTTGTCATCCACTTCCCCAAAATACAAAGTACAACAATATTAAAGAAGCACTTCTTCTGTTGACACATTGTTATTGAAAATACTATTTCCTCCTAACACTTAACTGATATAATTGTCATATTTCTTTAGTTTATTTACCTAAACATGTCTTATTGCTCTTCTCCTTTGTATTCCTAGCATATCAGAATATTTTTGTTGGGGAGGAACTTCCAGGGGCTGCCTAGGACAAACCTTTGCCCAGAGCAGATCTAATCACATCAGACTGCTCAAGATCTTGTAATGTTCCAAATGTTCCTACCTTCTGATTTTTATCAATTGTTATCACTTTCTCCTTTTGAGCTTTCTTTTCATTAACTTTCATCCAGTATCCCCATTAGTTTTCCATTTGTTTGGGTTTTATAGTCATGACAACCTGTAGGTGTCTGGATATGGAGCAATCTTGTTAAACAACTCAAATGATAAACTGTGTTAATTTAAACATTTAAGCCTCTACATTCAAGTCATTTTTATTTGTTGCTGTTGTTCAGGAAGTTGCTATTTCTACCATATTTAATCCAGACTGAAGTCCTCTATCGTGTATCTTCATTTTCCTCTATATATAAGAGCTATAACCTGAGTTCTGCATTTTGTTCTCTACCGTGATCTAATAGTTTTCTGAAAACACCAGGTAGTAACTTCATACTGATTACATGCTTCATACTTCTCTAATCTTACAGTAATCCCTCAAATACTCATTTTCTTTCAAGAGGTCACTGACATTGTAACAAGAATTGCTATTTTTGAATGCTCCCTCTTGAGTTTTGCCCACTTAATCTTTCTTAAAAAGGCTGTGACTGTAGAATTTAACACTCCAATCATGTCAATCTTTCCAGTAGGATTAACTAACCTATAAAATTTATGTTTATAGATGAAGAATTATAGTTATTTTTATCTGGACCTCAAGTGAAACCAATAAAGAATGTTTTGGCCCCATGCAAAATATAATTTTGCATTAAAATAGGTACACTTGCTCTCTTCCCTATATTCCTCTTCTACTTTCAATGCAGTGATCTTCTGATCATTTTTGATGTAACTACCCTTGAGTTCCCATCCTTGTTTTAGTAAGGAGGAAGCCATACAATTTTTTCAGTCTCTGCTCAGGACAGAAAGCAGACACTGTTCCAATACACTGTTCCTGTACATTACTGCTCGTTCTCTTTTTTGGCTTTTGGGCTTGACAAGATTTCTTGAAAGGTCTTTTAAATTTTACTGTCATATTTTTTGATTGTTGGAGCTGCTTGCTGAATTACAATGAGGCCCAAGAACTTTGCCTTTAGAACAGTAGCTTTAACACTTTACTAACCACTAAACATGATTATGACAAGACAGAGCACCTTGCAAAGAACTATTCTATCATCTAGAAATACATGAAGCTGAAATGAAGTTCCAATACTCGGGCAATTGCCAAGAATGCCAGCACTTTCAGAATTATAATGCATGAGAGATAAACCAGCTTTAGTCTTTTAAACCTAATAGGAACGACCATGGTTCAGCAATTTCAGAATCACAGAAGAACAAACAGTCCAACTTCCTGCTCAAAGGTGGGTCAATGAATGTTGTTTGTGCTTTTAAGAATTTGGTGCTTTCAAAATGCATATTTATGCACCAAGTCATGAACAATTCCATATTCAGAGGGTATAACACTGTGTTTCATTGTTATTGCTTTAAAAGCCTGAAGGAGGATTAGAGGAAAAAAAACCAAACAAAAACACCCCCCAAAAAAAAAAAAACCCACACAAAAAAAAACCACAAACCAAAAAACAAACCCACAAACCAAAACCCAACAAACCCAACCAAAAACAAACCAGTAACAATAAATACATACTGAATTAAACAAGATTAAAATAAAATCCCCTCATCATTTTTAGTTGATAAGAAAACCTATAGAGGTTTCAATCTGTCAGTGGAACTTCACTGCTATTACTTCAGGTTTTTTAGTCTATAGTAAAAAAAAAAAAATCAAAATAAAGACTGTGGGTTACATCCACAGAATCACAGAATAGCTGAGGTAGGAAGGCAACATGGGACTTAATCTAGTCTGACCTCCCTGCTCAAACCAAGGTCTACTTGTGCATGTTGCTCAAGGCCCTGTCCAGTCACATTTGTGACTGCCTCCAGGAATGGACTTTCTATAATTTCTTTAGGTTTGGTCAGCCCTGCAATGACTTGGAATTTCCTTTATTTCAGTTTGTGCCCATCTCCTCCTGCCCTGTCACTGGACACCACTGAGAAAAGTCCAGCTCTGCCTTCTTTGCTTCCTCTATCATGCATTTATACGCGTTGGCATGATTCTCCTAAACTTTCTCTCCAGGCTGAAGAGTCTCAGCTGCCTCAGCCTCTCTTCATATGGCAGACACCCCAATCCATCAGCCCTCTCTGTGGGCCTCTCAGAGATTCATACCAACCCGCCCACGTCTCTCTTGTACCAAGGAGCCCAGAGCTGGACACCATCCAGATGTGTCTAGAAGAAGGGCAGGATCACCTCCCCCAGACTCAACCTGCTGGTTACAGTCTGCCCAAAGCAGTGAGGCCACGGGTCCCAGCCATCTCCAAGGATGGAGATTCCACACCACCCCTGGGAACCTGTTTCAGTGTTTGACCACCCTCACATTAAACAAAACTTTTCTGCCTTTCTACTCAGAAGATCATGTGCTTGAACATGAAAGCATTCCAACAAGGAAACACGTTTATGCTAAAACCAGAGAATGTACCTAAATGGGATCTCATTTGTGCACTGCAAAGAGAGGTTCCATTTTTATGGCTCTCAGCAATTCAAGTATATTTCTAAAGAAAAATTAAACTTAGGGTCAAAACAGAGATAAGACATCACTGTATAATGTTTGTAACCTCTGTCAGTACTAAGGTATGTCTCCCTGGGAGCAAAACATTTCAAAACTGGTTTAGGCAGAAAATTTTTAAGAATTTATATCTGCATCCAAAGAAAAGTTATAAAGACTAATAAAATCATAGAAATATAAATACTGACAGATGTGAGATTTTAATTTTGAGCAAAGTAATTAAATCATGCCTATTCTAATGAAAACTTCAATATTTTCAGCTCTGAGCTGCATGTTCTATCATACTTTCATAGCGTAGAATTTCATACTTTTTATGATTAAAACAAAAATAGAGATACTGCCATTAAAAAAAATCTGGAGGTTCATAATAATTTAAGCATGATTAAAATAGGGCAAAATCAAAGTAACATCTAGGAATCACCATACACAGACAAGCATCTTCAAAGTGAAAACACTTAGTCTTTCAATTTGCTTGAAGACATATTAGAAAATATTAAAATCAAATTAATTTTTATTAATGTCTGTGTTTTAAAAAATATAGACCATGTATTTCTAGATTGGGTACAGAATCTAAAGTGATAGAAGATTTATTTAGAAAAAAAATGGTATCTCTAGAATACTTTCATATATTATGTTGCAATCCCTGATTCTTAGGCTCAGATTTTGATAAAACAAGGAAAACATGATCTGTGTGTTGAAGTGGTAGAAAACCACTACAGTGGTTTTCTTGCGATCTGTTCTGGAAAAACTTGCTATGAATTTTTGAAAACTGAGTGTAATCAATATCTAAATTGTGTAACATTCTTCCCCTTTAAGGACTTTACAAAAGTTATCCAACAGTTTAAAGAAAAACTGAATATTTCTCATACTACCTGAAAAACCCATACCAGTTATTTGTTCCTGTAAGGCATTGAGTGCCCTATCCTGAATTGACTCGAAAGAACACACAGTATTCTACATGGACATAAGTTCAGACATACCAAATGTCACATTCTAAATTTCATAAAAATTAAAGCTGACAAGACCAGCCATACACTCTTTAAGCAGGAACAGAGATGGATTGTTCCTCTATACATATCTAGAATGTTTGAAAATGACCCCTAAGCTACAATCAATAAACCAGCTATTTTCTCTTCCTGTCCTCCCTGTATGTTTGTGTTGTACAAGGTAATTTCAGGTAGTGTAGTGAATACAAACTCAGTTATAGGTGAAATTAATTTTCACAGTAACTACAAGATAAATACTGTAGAACTCAGCCTGTGGGAGCTGGGTCCCAGAAGAGCACCTTGAACTCTGTTCACATTTAGCTTCCTTATAACATGAACTGGAAACTATGGTGGTGCAGAAAACAAGTAATACAATAAACAAGGCATATTTAGCACATTGGGAATGCTTGGGGTAATGGGGAGTACCAAATCCTTGCTCTGCAAAGACCCCCCACATCATTCAAGGTAGCAGATCCCTACACCCATCCATGCAGATCACAGGCTGAAGAAGAGCACTGACACTTGCCCTGCCAAAGCAACTGGCTGCAGTACAATATTTTTATCTAGGCACATTGGCTGCCAGAATATTGAGCAGTCGTATTTTAAAATCAGTGTAAGTCTTGTCCAGAAGGAAGGAAATCACAAATCACAGAACCACAGAATAAGCTGAATTGGAAGGGACCCACAAGGACCATGGAGTCCAACTCCTGGCCCTGCACAGCACCATCCCCAAGAGTCACATCACATGTCTGAGAATCTTGTCCAAGTCATCCTCAGGTTGATGCACTGACACTGGTTTTATCATCACCCTAAGTTCAGGGTGCCAAGTACACCTTCTTCTGCCTCATGTCAGTGGTGCCTCACTGCACAGCAAAACATTGAAAAGGTTTGAGTAACCAGAAAAACAGAGCATGTGAGGGACAGTGGCTCCATAGCCTACTGGTTGTGGCACTCTGAGGTGATTTTGTCTGTCTTAGGAGAGGAATGCAAACCTTCAAATTTTTGGGAAACTATTCTGGTTGTTTTATTTTCACAGTAAAACACCAGCAACCTCTTTACTGTCTTATCTGCTGGAAACATCTTAAAAGACAACCAGAGCACTGTATTAAGGCCTATTTCTGCAACTAAGTGACAATAACCTGCATCGACTAGAGCCAGGTTAAATAAAATGCACAAAAGAAAATTCATACATACATATCCAGCACCTGGAGCCATCTGAGTGAAAAACAGAACTGCCTTGTACATTTAGACATTCCTAAAATCAGGCAAAATCTTCATGAAAGTGATTTTTTTTAATTGGTGTGTTGGTCTTCAAAGTCTAGTACTGGCTTAAAACCTCAGTAGAGGCATACAACTTCCTCTCTACTGAGCCCATAAAATTGTTATTACAACTCTGAAGAGATTTCTCCAGATGACAATTAGACTGCAGAGCAGGAAAAAGGATTTGGTTAATAACTTTTCATTTTGTTCATTACAGCCACTTCCACAGAAGTCAATTGTGCTGTTAAAATTAGAACTGCAGTTTTAAATATGGTGATTCAACATAGTGAGCAGTTGCATACGATGAAAGACAGACATGGCTTCGGAAATACCTGGCAAACACATACTTTGGGAACACCAGTGCTTTTTCAGAGTAATAGAATACAAAGTTAGGCTCTTAAGCTCACTGTACAGCACACAGGGAGAGTTAAGTGCCTCAGGATGTGATTCAAGCACATCAGGCATGCCAGGCATGGGGGTGCTTAGAGCTAGAGCAATGATCCATTCCAAGTTGAAGAGTGCGTCTGAAATCCCACCCTCCGCAGGGCTTAAGCAGCAGGTTTCATAACTCCATGCTCTTGGGACCAAATCATGCTCTGAAAATGTGTACCCTTCATTCTTTTACCCTCTTCCATTTTCAGGTATATTTCAAAAGTGGGTATGCAAATTCTTCCATATAAATATTGTTTAGAGCACCCGAAGATAACTGGAAATCCATCCATTCTCTTCAGTGACCCAGGTACTCACACAGAGCTTGTCTTTGTATCACCAAAGAAGCTGAGACAGTACCACTTCCAATCCCTAGAAATTCATTTCAGGAGTGTAAGCACTGAGCCATGACCATCTCAGACAGCTCACTGCACCTTTGATGTTTTCTGGCAAGACAGGAAGGCAAGGCCAAAAGCAAAGGAGGTACAAAACCAGAAACTGTAACATTTGCCACAACGATCTTGATGACAATTCAGAAAATTGACATTTTTTGATCCCTCTTCTGATTTTTTTTTTAATAACAACTGTGGAAATTGCAGTCAAAACTCCTGGCAAACTCACGAGCAATATCACCTGGGATGGGACTCCTCCTGACAGAACCCAGCGCGGCATGGTGGTGGTTGGCAACCAAGCAGAGATGGAGAATTAGAGACATTTATACTCTGAAGCAGTGTAGGATCAAGAGCAAAGTCTGATGGTAAGTTTATGAGAGGTGTCCTCAAATAGTGGGGTTACCAAAACCCATTTCATACATGGACAAGTCTGAAGCTCTATAGAATTCAAGTGATGCACATTTCATAATTCATCCAGGGAGCTGAGGCAATAATATTACCCTCGCTTTCTGAAAGCATACCTCTTATAAATGGACCTTTTGGGGAAAACATTCAGCTAGGATTTATGTAGTCTATGGACAGGCAGCTAAGACTTCCAAAGTAGCACTCTCAATCACTTATTCTCAGTAAACATTAATTCTAAGATTTACTGCCCAGCAACCTCTTCCCTTTACAACTATGCTAAGAATATCACATTCTGTGTGAATTCATTTGTGACTGGAGACACAAGCTGTCTTTCCAAGGTGATTATAATACTATAATAATCTGCCTGTAAAACAGTGGAGTATTGGGCAACAACATTTAAGGTTTTATTTTCCTTGTTACACAGAAGCGGTTAGACCATCGAACTAACCACAAAACTCCCCTCTGTTGGTTCATCTGCATTAATAAATGTGGACTTCTGGACATAAAAATAAACACCTGCTGTTCAAACAGCAGTGTGCAAGCCATGACTAATTGGCAAAGTGCTGCCTTTAAGCCCTCTTAGCACTGCTTGTGGCAATGGGAAATCGAAAAGTTAAGAATGAGGCTTAAAAGAAAGAACAAAGCAAAGAATTATTTGTACAAAGATTATTATTCAGTTTTGTTGTCTTCTGTTTCGATGCTTTACTTAAAAAATAAAACAAAAACAAACCAGCAACTAACCTACATGCCTTTTCTTAAAGCATCATTAAGTTGAAGAATTCTAGATCTTGTATTGAGATCTAACAATTGGACAGTGAATAGGAGACAACTCAAGCCAGTGCAAGCACATTTGTTATGAGGAAGATTTGTGTTCTAACTGAAGATACTCCTCCTGCCACCTTGAGTACAGTCTATGTATAAGAGGACTCTATGATTATTATGGTTGCAAAAACTGTAGCTTGAGGTCTCAATGGATAAAGGTGAGCAGTCAGGCAGTGACACTCAGGGCCCCATAGCTGCCTCATTCTGCCCTTTTCTCTAACAAAGCAAAAAGATAAGAAACCATCGTCTCCATTTTCTCGCTTCCTCCCAAGCCAAAACCAGCAGAAAGATTTTATCACGCTGTCATTCAGACTTCCAGAAGCAAGGACAGAATCACATTGGTCACAAGCGTTTTCACAATGACAACTCAAGGAACTCACAATCAACATTGATGTTAATTTCATTAAGCATTAGCAGATTTTGCAGCTGCAACTTTAGTAAATTTTAATAGCTAAGACATGAAAATTTGAAGAGAGAGAAATTTGCTAGGTAAAAATTTCTTCCTAAATTTCTGTCTCTATAGAGAAATTTCTTCCAGACTGCTCTGATTACAGTCCCTAGTCTGTAAAATTCTGGATTCCTGCATCAAGATCCACAAATAACATACAGGATTTTTCTATAAAAGTAAACTCTTTGTTCTGGCCCTTCCTTCACTTTTAGATTTGCAAATCAGATTATTTTTTAACTTCTCACAAGCAAGCAGAACAAAAACAAAACAGGTAAAGGGCAAAATAACTGGAGAGCAGAAAATGACAGGAAGAAAATTTCAAAGCAAGCTGCTTATTAAGCACCTACTTGCATATGTCAGCCATAATTCTGAATGAGAATGAATCCTGATGCAATGTAAGAGAATGCAATTGCATTTATCTGAAACATACCAGTGCCCACCAGCAACAGAGTGAGCCATAAAAGAAACTGAGGGCAGTTTTAGAGAATTCTAAATAGACGTGTGTGTGTGTATGCATACATATAGAGGTAGGTACACAACCTTGTTATTTAATTTTCATATTGTCAGTAAGAGCTAAACATAATACTGATCATCTCTATTGCTTGCTCAGTCACTCTGCTTTTCTCAGTAGCATTCTGAGCCTTGAAAATAGAAGCAGCTAAAATTTGCTTACTAAACAAATTTTTGGACTGATTGTTTAAATTAAATGAGAGACATGAGGAAAATTATCACTTTACATGAAGCATGTCTTCATAGCAAAAAGCCCCATTATGAGCAAGGATGCATGTATATGACACTTTCCCAGAAGTGATCTTTTACTTGCAGTTACAGATACTGCCAAACAGATTAGTGGATCCAATTTGTGAGTTTGTTTGGAATCATAGAATGGTTTTGTTTGGAATGGACCTTAAGGATGACCTAGTTCCAAACCCACTTTCATGGGCAGGGACAGCTTCTACCAGACCAGGCTGTTCAGAGCTCCCCTCCAACCTGGCCTTGAACACTTCCAGGGATGGGGAGATCCACACCTTCTCTGGGCAACCTGCTCCAGTGTCTCACCACCTTCACAGTAAAGAATTTATTCCTAATAATCAATCTAAACCTACCTTCTTTCAGTCTAAAGCTGTTACCCCTTGTCTTATCTCTCCATGCTCCTGTAAAAGGTCCCTCTCCAGCTTTCTTGTAACCTCCCTTTAGGTACTGGAAGGCTCTTATAAGGCCCTGGAGCCATCCCTTGTCCAGGCTGAACAACCCCAGCTCTCTCAGCCTGTCACCACAGGAGAGATGGTCCAGATCCCTGACCATCTTTGTGCCCTCCACTAGAAAAATGCAGATAAGCATCCAGCTTTTTATTGGCAATTGTAGACTATTTCAGATTGAGACTGTCATCACTCTTCTGCAAGCTTTTCAAAAGGGCTATGAAGAAAATCTTCCTTGCCTTTTTTTTTTCAATAGAATAAATTAACTCTTGATTTATGTCAGGAAGACAGTGCTTAAAATGAATACAAAATTGTATTTCTCAAGCACTTCATGCAATATTTTAGACTGCTGGAGACCTGCCACTCCTCAGTCACATGCATATTTATTCCCTTATCTGAATACTGAAGGACTTAAACAAACCTTCCAGAAGCTGTGCCACTAATCTTTTTACTTTCAGAAAGCACACTGACATAATGAATCCACAACCTGAGACACACTGTGCCCTCACAGTAGCTTAATTATAAATAATTATAGAATTTTCCTAGCTTGCATCATAACACAAACAAAGCTCATAGTGGTTATATTGCCAATCCTGCTGTAGGTTATTAATCAGATTGTGATAGGCTGTCTACTGGATAACAAAGTCTCATGGATTTCTGCAGGGTAAGGGAAAATGGGGACTAGACTTCACTGGAGAAATGCCTTCCTCTACTTTGAGAATTAGGAGAAGAAGGTGTTATGGCTTAACATAGAGTTCAGAAATTTCAAGCTGCACATCTCCTAAAAATGAAGGAACTCAAGGCAAAACAAGAAATCAAAGTAAATCTGGATTTGCAGCTACACTTGGGAATTAAAGTCCAGACAGCCAAGAAGAGATTCTGAAAGCCTGGAAAGGTGCAATTGTGGAGCTATTTTCTAGTGCAAAAATAAGTTTAGACTCAGTTACTTGAGCTATTTATAGCTGTCAGTTTTAAATGTGATGAGAAGGAAAGGGAAATGACATCACAAATCAATGCTTAAGAGCTGTGCAATACGTGCCTCTTCTCAGTGGAGAGGCAAACAAAGCTTCTTATTCCAACTACAAATGGTTTCAATCACCATTTTGCCAACAATTTTTCAATTTTGCCAACAGAGTCTAGAGATTACTAAGCTGCCCTGATCACTTCTATTGTCCCTGACACTGAGATTTTAGTTTTTCTATGTGTGACAACTAAGGCTAAAAGAAATAAATGTGCTTCCAAATCACTTCATGTTTAATTAAAACATAACTATCACTTGTTCAATTTGCCTTATTTTTCTCCAGTTGTTTCAAAACTTAACTGATGCCTGGAGGAAGCATTTAGCAAGATGTGCAAGTCCCCAGGAACTGTTCTAGGTGCATCAAGTACTGAGAACACCAAAAATTAAAATACATGCCATCCAAATAAGTTTCAATCCTAAATGAATCCCATACTAAGAACCCCACAGTGAATTTTAGAATCATGTCCTTAGAACAGCTCCTGTTACGTGAGAATTTGTACCTTATCATTTGCTTTTCTATAAACATATCACCATTGAATTACTTCTTTAATGGAGCACAATTAAACTTTTTCTGTTTTTAAAGGTCAATAAATATTTTATTTAAATTTCAAGATTTCATTACAATGATTATTTTTTTCCAGTTTCTTGGTGTATTAGTTTGTTCTTCAATTCATGCCCGGGAGCTGTTGATGCCAAATTTGTATGAATTAGGCTATTCCTCAAAATAAGTAATGAAGTAACTGCTGCCAAAGAGCATTCAGAGAAAAACAGGTTAATTGACCACATGAAAATGCTTTCCTCGTTCTGTAATAGAACAGTGACATGGAGAAAAACATTCCAATGAGAGAGAATGAAATGAAGAAGTGAATTTAAGCATTTCAGGCTGTGTATCATATCAATTTTGCCTTGACTTAGCTGTCAAGTTGTATTTGTTAGCTGTTAGTTATTATTAGTTGTTATATTTGCCTTCTTACTGGGGACAGGTTTGTGTGTTTCCAAGGACAATAGTAGCTATGGCAGAGGTGCCACTCCACATAAGGCCACTCAAGCCAGGCTGGACAAAGGGATTGGAGAGAAAACAACCCCAGGGCTTTCCAAGCTGGCTACTGAGAAACAGGCCAGCAAGGTGATTTTGTAGAGCACACTCAATGCTACTTGTTTAAGAACCAAATCATAGTAGTCACTCTGACAAGTAGCATACCAAAATAACCAATTCCAGCTTTGCAGAAATCTTAGGTATAGCAAAAATAATCAGAAGAACTACATTTGGGTATTTGGTGGTAAAAAATTTGAAACAGATTTCCTAGAATATTTGAAATATTGCAATAGTCAGAGAAATACAATATTATAGTCTGAACATTTTCGAATAAATTAATAATGATTGCCAAAAAAACAACCAAAAAAAGTGATAAATTTTCAGTAAAATAAGATAGCTTTAAATCAATATAACTTTTAAAGCAGAAAAAACCACATACAGATGGACAGCTAATTAGCATCTGATCTCCCTGAGATAACTCACAATGAGAAAGAAAAAAGATTTGTAAAGTCAGGCACAGGGGAAAATGCATGAGGCAGCTCAAAATTCAGAGCTGCGAGTCCTGAGAAACTATAAAAATGCTCTCACTAACCAGTGGGAGATCCTAGACAAGGTTTTGGGTCACAGAGTAATGAAACCAATGGGATTAATGAATCAAAATGTGATTCTTTGGGCTGGTGTAACTGTGAATAAATCAAATGTTATCATTAATGAGGCATTAGTGTCACACAGCTACCTCTCATACATAAATGTCAAATTGTATGACATTTTCCAAGTTTTCAAGAGAAAACTTGCTAGACCAAAATTTAGCAGCACTTTTGTCCAGTGGGTTAGATCATAAAAAAACCCAGACATCTGAGAAGGTACTAGAAAATGTGTCATAAAAACAATCTCAAATCTGAACAAGAAATAGGTGTATATCACAATCATCCTTATTCAGCATAAAGAAGATGCTGAACTACAATTGATTTTACAAAGAAGCAAATCTTAAATCTGCCTATCATATCAGGACAGGGAGAGGAGAGAAGGAAGAGATGGGAACCAAAGTTGCCCCTCTACCTCCCCCTCCTATAACCCCTCCAGAAAAGGCAGCAGGAAATAGCAGCCAGAGGGAACACTAAGGGATACCTTTGGAGCAGGGAAGGAAGCTCTGCAATAGCTGCAAGGTGCAATACCCAAACATTTTGGTAAGTAAGAGTCTACCTGGCAAGTCTATCCTAGCTGAGGGACTGCAAAAGCCACATGAGAAAAGACTTCAAGCCTGTTTAACAGAAATGAACAAAATGGGAAAGGAAAAAGAACAACTGAAAAAAAAATCCAGCAATACAAGCAGTGAGACAATAAAAAATTACATGGAGGAAAAAAAAATCCCCAAATACCAAGGTACACAGCTATTATTTATTCTAATTATAAGTTAACCTGGACATTTTAAACACATTACAGTAATGTGAGTTACTAACACAAGGTTTTGTATTTGAAAAAAAAATCATCAATGCTTATGTATTACACTGTGTGTCTGGGATATTTTTAATGTATTTTATTTTTGTTCAAGAGACCATTCAGATTCAGACAGAGGGAATATCTGATTTGTTCAGAATTAAATGTTTTCCCAAGCACAAATTATACTGCAAAAAAAAGTGACACCCTTGCCTTTTCAGTGTGTTTCGATTCCTGAGACCATCATTCATTCATTTCATATTATTGATCCAACACTAAACAAAAGTGATTGAATGAATATGTGCAAACAGCTAAGAAGATGAAAAATAATAGAAAATATTTGTTTTTCTTTTTTTGCCAGAGCATGCAAATCATGTTAGAATAAATATACAGGTTCAGTCTTGAACTACTTTGACCTACCTCTAGAGCTGTATTAAAATACTTTTATTCACACTTTATGTAGTGAACTGAACCTCAGACATTAGATCAAAGGCAAAAACTAGACTATATATTGTAGTTTTGATGTTTTCTACGGGAAAACCAAGATGAAAAAGAACGGCTAATCATATTTAAATAAAAGTGAACACTGGATAAAAGCCAGTTTGAAATCAATGAAAAGACAGGTTAAGCCATAAAAATCAATGTCATACATTGAGGCACAAGGTGAAAAGAAGAGAAAACATCCTACTGTATCTTGCAGTGCATTTGAAATTTAGGACGTGTACTTCTTGTCACACCTCTGCTTGGAAATTGTCTGAATTTTTCCATTTAAACTTTGTGGACCACGTTTCTGCTCTTAACAGCAAAGTGATGCAAATGTCTCCCCTGGGGTACAACTGCAATAACACAGTGGGACTCAGCATCCCTGTGAAAGAAATTTCATCACTGAAGTAATTCTTCTGCCCTAGACCAGTCTTGCCTGCTGTAGTGCCACATCCATTTCTCTAAGCTGAAAGGTGAACATGGCACTTGTTACAAGTCTGCTCCACCTTGTGCACGTATGCAGAGACACAGAGCCTCATTAGCAGGGATGGCACTGATCATCTGTTTCAACTCCCCATGCATCTTCTTCTCCGGCAGCAACTGCAAATCTTCAGGAGGGTTCATCAATAATGGCAGGGCTCCTGCTGGCAACTTGTATCAGGGGGAGGATTTGCAGAACTAAAAGGTCTGTCTCCCTCCAAATTCACCACAGCTTCTCTCAAATGAGGAGAAACTTCACATGAAATTTTCCCTAAAGGTCAGACCTACTCTGTTTTCTTCCTGTTCAGGAGCTCCTGGGCATTCCTTCAGAGAAGTGAGCAACACTTCCTTCTGTGCTGAGCTAACTCCTGAGAGCAGGACCAGAATGTCCTCAGGTTTGCACCTTATATAATAGGGCCTCAAGAGGAGCCTTTCCCACATGCACCTTGTCTATTAAAAGCACAACACAAATACAGAAAATCTGTAAAATCCCTCCAGTCCCAGGAGAAAAAAAATAGGAAAAATAAGAAGAAAAAAAAGAAGATTACAATAGTGAATTATGGGCCAAAAAAACAAAGATTCTAGTTTGTTGGTGCATCAGGTCATATTCCAGTGGGAAAAAGGCCTCTTCAAGAGGGACTGCCTGCATCACATAGATAGAAATAGCTAATCTTCTTAGCCAAAGACTAGCTTAAATGCCCTTTTCATTACTCTAATAACAATAAACTAATAATACATGAAAATTGTGCAGTGAAGGCAAAAGTCGCACAAACTCACTGTACTGGAATAAACATGGTGAAGAAGGCTAAAAAGAAAATAAAGCACCACATTCTTTTATCAAATGTTTTTTATGTCCATGCTGGAGCTCCAGGTAACAAGTATAAGGATTTAGAAAATTCAGATATTAACAAGAAGAAATTTGATTCAGTGCCCAGTATAGAAATATCTGTGATGACTTGCAGTACTTTCATGTTAAACTACATTATTTAACCTGAACATAGCTGTGAAATTCTGCGTTAACAACAATTTTGATGAGTAACAGACACCTAATAAATCCTGGTTTCTTACAAATGCATGTGTCCTAGACTTCTACAAACACACACCTCAGCTCCTACTTCATACCCTTCTGGGTTTCACCCTTCTTCTGTGTTTCCTCAAATTTTTTCTGCTGTTTTTTTAACAGTCTTCTTGATCCAATCAATCCCCTCAGCTTTGTTTCAGAAGGAAAGCAAAAGCTCAAAACATCACCGATGTTCTTGAACAGCCTTTTCAGTAATTCAGAGATGGGATCTTGAATACCTATGGATCTCAGGGACAGTAAAACAAATCTCAGGGTAGACTCTCTAATATCACATGAAAATCACATGAAAACCAGGAATTTTCCCTTTCCAACACAGGAACTCATCCTATATTAATATGCCCAAGAGTGAGCAGTAATACATCATGATTAGGGTACCTATAATTTTGTTAGAAAACTTTCCAACATGAGATGCTGAATCCAAATAAGGTTCCTCAGTTTTGAATGTCATTACGATCTAATCACTGTATTGCCTGAAGGAGCTACTTGCCTAGAAGCCAGCAGTTATGACTAGATTACATAAAATATGTAGAAACAGAGGATATTCTGAGGAAGCACAAACATTTATACTTTGTTTCTGGCAGAAGCTGATTTCCAGAGTTAAATGAAATTGTAAATGAAGCACGCTGTAAGAGAACATCGATGGCACAATGGGAGAAAAAGACAGATCTCCAAAAACTGAGGAGTTCCACAGATTAACAGAGATGGCCAGTGTGGTCAAAATCCTCATGCTGATTAAATGTTTATGTTAACAAAACAATTAGGAAAAGTGAGAAATGGCAATGAAAAATGGGAGAAGCAGCAATCTCTATAAAATAGATAGTTTTGCCACTGTAAGAAAGTCACATGGAGGTAACAGTTCATGGATATACTCAAACAGAAGAGAAAGGCTGAATAGCTAACTACGTCCTCTGTTTTACACTAACTGGATACTACCAGGAATGCTTCCATGTACAGAATAAAAATACATATCTTTTCTTTTGCAAGATATTAAGAGATACTACTCATGATTCTTTTTCACTCTTTAATTGCCTTGAATACACACAGAAAGAAAATAGGGATAAGATTAATATGGAAGAATTTGACATTGATGTATTCCCCCTACAGAACAGCAATTCCCAGTATTATGCCCTTAAGGCCCACTATCAAAGGCACAGGACATTATTGGCACTTTTAAACTAAAACACCAAAGGTTCAAACTGGTTGCACTCCACAGTCTGGAGATCAAAGACACACATGCAGGCTCCAGCCCATATTCAGACTGGCACTCCACAAAGGACTACTGGCACACAGAGATTACCCACAGAGAGGCTTTTCCTTTGAGAGGCTAAGGAATGGGTGCCTGCCTTTGTCCTACTAAGACTATCTGTTCAAAAAACATTTTCCAAGTTGTGTCACCTGGCATACCTCTGTGAAAGTCCTTCAGGATGACATAAGACTTTGCAGACTAAAACAACTTGCTCCTTTCACAGATATAAAATGCTCCATTAAAAAATAATTAATTTTGTTACAGTAAGAGATAATTAAATCAGCCAGCAGTTGAAGGCAGCTAATTGAGAACACAAATTCCCTTTCTGCTGCTGATCATAACTAAATCAGAATTTGTCAAGATGGAGAAGGAAAAGTGCCTGCTTTTTGATATGACATGGAAATAAGACATGTCACCTTCAGACTGAGACTTTTCTCAACCTCTATAATCTTCCCTATTTCACCTTGTTGCAGGCTGTGAGTGACCTGATTTAACCAGTTAAGTAAAAGAGGATCTATCATTATCCACAGCATACTGTAAGGAGAGTAGAGACTGAAGCTGCCTTGCAACTATCTATTTCTTTCCCCTCCCTCATCACTACTGTAATTGCCTGAGTAGAGAATGCAATATGAAAATTTCCAGCACATTTATACTCTTGGCCTTTCATTTCATTGTTTGGTTTTGGCAACTTCTTATTGTAGAGAATGGAGAAGAGGCAGAAAAAAAAATTATCCAAACAGAGAAAAAGCAGTTACCCAGTAACTTGGAAATCAGGGCTAAAAGGCTTTCAGAATGGTTTTGCAGTCAGCAAGCCTCATATTGTATTTGCTCAGGAAAGTAATTTTTCTTTTAGTTGTTATATTGTGTTATTCTTCTTTCATCTCTATTTTTCCCAAGACTATCAGTATCATCCTGCATTTCTCTTGCATGTAAGAGAGTCACCACTTTGCTGACACCTGTATAAATCAAATCAAATGCTCCTTCTAGGGTTAAGAGCTTTGTTTTCATGACTGCAGGCACAGGACAGGGACAAAGCTTTGGAGTCAGACATCCAAATGAAAACCCCCTATTCAATAAATACAATGTCAGGTTAGTTTCTGTCTTTATGCTGTTTTCCCTCTTCCTGACTGCAACATGAAATGACTTCATCATCATCACAATTTCATAAAACAATTTAGTGAGTTTGCTGTGATTCCTTGACGTGAAGTCTCAAGTTTTGAGGAAGGACAGCCTTGTATTTTATCAGGCTGAATATTATTGCTCCACTTCTGAGAACCACAGATTTCTATCTTCTCCTTCTATTCAAGTTATGCTTTTAATCAGAGACACTTATGACAGTGATCCTGAGGAGTGGAAGGATTTGTACTCTGTTTCCCCGCTATCTTCTACACGCTACATCTGCTGATTTGCAGATACACATATTGCTGTCACTGTATGACATAACACTCTCACAAACAATATTTAGATTATTGCCATACCATTTACTAAGCCTTGCCACACTTCCCAGACATGCTGTTGTGGGTTTTTTTTCATCATTCAGCCAATCAAGATATAAAAACCTGACATAAAGAGCTGTTTTATCTAGTGCCCACAGGACACTAAGCTCAAGCAGTCAAGAATATCTCAATGAACTGATATCATAAATAATATTTAAGACATAGTCACAGCTATAGTGACTATGAGAGTTAAACACAGAAATAAATGCTCTCTGGTAGCAATACTTCATAACATTCTGTACTTGGACATATATATTGACAAATCCAGGAATTTAAAAGCTTTCTAATCACTCTTCCTTAGACTAAGCAAGTTCATGAACAAATTGATTTCCAGATTGTATCAGGCAGAACTTGACTATAAATGAAAAAGTTTTTAGCACAATGAAACCCAGCTGTTTGAAACATCCTCCATCATACAGAAATTCCATGTGATAAATTCAAAAAAGCCAGAGCTCCAGCCACATACTTCATTATAGGTCATGAACCAGGCCAGTTTTAAGAGTGTTAAAGCCTAGTTTCAAGGTTTCTGTTATTTTCTCCAATCTCCCCAGAGACACACTGTTATTTGGTTTCACAGAGGAATTGGTTTTTTTATATCAGAAAAAAATACCAAAGCAGAAGAAAAAAAAAAATCTGATCTGACAAGCATTGCAAACACAGTTAACAAGCCACTTTAATTATCCTCCTAAGATTTTCCCATTTGTACTCTGATCATCATCTTCTTCACAAACTTAATTATGCCTCATTTGTTCTTGCTGCACTATTCTCAGTGAGTATTCCAGGTGGAAAAGAGGAGCCTGTTTGTAACTGTAACCTCAGGTAATTGTCATGAATTTTTATTTTGCCATAGAATAATTCAGAGTTTTTAAGGGAAAAAAAAAATATACAGGAGTAACTTTGGGCAATATGAATACTGAGTAGAAAGCCAGGGTATTTCCACATCATAAAAGCAAAACTCGATGTCTATGTGATCAGCCATCCATCTGAAAATTATCACTAGTCAGATGATTGCATAAATTAAGAAAATCATGCTGTTATCATCTGCATTGTAGAGATTAGTATTAATAAATTCTGATTCCTCAGCAGAGGAAACCTTTCCACAAACTTGACCTTTGAGAAAGTCAGGAAGAAGACCAACTGGGAATAAATGTGCTTCGTGAGTTAAATACTGAGACATGAACCCAGTCACTATTTAGAATTTATGCACTTCCAGCACTTTTAAAGTGCATTAGAATTACTGTGTTCTGACTGAGTACAGACTGAGTAAATACCCTGAAGTACCATAATTTAAGGCCTGATGAGTTGTTTCTTCTAACTTTTCAAAAGTCCTAGGTTTGTCCCCCTACCATGCCTGAACTTGATTTCACCTGGGTTGCTTTTTGAGACAGATTTTTATTTAATTAACCTACTGAGATACATGACTACTGCCCCAAACTCACAAGTGTTTTTGAGTACAATGAAATGCCAACCCTTAAAATCCAGCACTATATACAAGGAACTAATCTTTACACGTAATTTCACTGGCCTTCAAAACTGAAACATAAAAATTACACAAAATGCTAAGCTTTAAAAGCATCAAAGCTAAGTTGCTAATTTTTTTAAAAAATCTAGAGACACAAGACACTCAGCATTAGAATATATTCCATTCCATGTCTTACCTGAACCAAATTCCATCCCTTCAAAGATTCAGCAATGATAGAAGTAACTGTGGCACATACACCACCAAAAACCATCAGATGATTAGGTCCAAATTTTATTGCATCATAGAAGGCTTTGAGTCCTTTTGCATTGTCGCACTGGAAAAAAAAGAGAGAGAGACAATATTCAATGTCAGAAATAAATTAACTAAGAAATAAACTGTTGAGCAGTTGGGCAGGTAAAAAAAAAAATTAAAAAATCAGAGGTTCCACAGACATAAACATAAGACCTAAACATGAAAAATTAGAGCACTCTCTTCTGGACTCCTAATGAGCCATAGTAAAAGAACAGCAAAATGCCACATTGCATTCTACAAAACCAGAATTTTGGTACCACCATTTGACAAATAACAAAAATGTCTAGTAACAAATGGTTGACCAAAACATTTCCTACATTTAGAGCTACCATTTCCCAAATCAAAATTTGAAATGTAACACCAGATTGTCACCAGGGCTTCCGTAATTGGAGGAAAGTTTGATGGTGTCTGTAAAAAACATTCTGTCTCTAAAGAAGACTCCTAGGGAACTTCTACTTCAAGTCCAACCTCAGTATTCTGTGCAAAAATATGTAGCAGAGACCCTGTCATTTAGAAGGGTAACACAAAGTCTTCAAAAGATAACAAAATATTCTTTTGAAGTGCTAAGAATTAATTGTTCTGCTCTCACAGCTCATGCATCTTTGAGTGAAAGGCTGGGCTAGATGACATTCTGAGGTCCTTCTACCCTGACCTGTTCTTGGCTTCCCTGATAATTAGTTTGATCATTATTTCAGGTGTAAAGGATTTTACTGTAAAACCCTGAGACCAGGACTGAAAATTAAGAAAAAAAACCTCATGCTAGTCAGTATTGCAAAAGACGTATCAATCCTTGAATAAAGTAGTATTAATCATTCCTAATAACCCTAATTCCTAAGCTTGCAACAGACTATTAATAAATTATGTGCTGAAGGTAAGAATTTGATTCCAAACCATACTGGAAGTCAGAATTAGCAATAGAATATAATAGCAGCTGCCACTGCTCCACTAACAGCCACTTGTTCCTCTTTTTTAAACAGAAGTTTTCTGTTCTCTTTTGCCTCCTCTACAAAGTCTTTCTTGAATGTACTCTTTATAAGAACTATCACACACCAGCCTCCAATATTTCACTATGACTATTCAATAAAACAGTTCATTTACTATCAGCATCCAAGTAGTAATTGTATTGCATTCTGCAGAGAGAATAAAGATTTTGACTAAGAAGTTTGGAAGCTTATATTAATCTCCTTACTGAATTAATATGCTAAAAGAAAAATTATTATATTTGCATTCTATCTGCAAGAATAGAATTACTGCTCCCACTTATTCAAAATGATACAGATATTTAATGAATAGGCTCTCTTAAATTGCATAATACAGCCCAATGCTTTCCTTCTTAATGCAGAAAAAACTCCAAAACTTCTCAGTACAGCAGAGGCTCCCCTGTCAGTTCAATGTGCTGGTGACAAGCTCACATTGTGAGGGAATTAAGACTGTGATCACTGGAAGAAGCAGCACTGTCCATTCTTACTCCTTCACTCCCTACTTAAAGACCAGTTTATTCCAAGTGCATCCAGAAGGCACAGCTACTTCTTGAATCTAAAAGCAGCCAAGGACACCACAGCTTTAGGTATCTGCACTTAATTGACATTTAGCCAAGTCTTTTCCCTCATCCACCTTATCATATGAAGCTGCAGCAGAAGAGAATGCTGAACTGGTTTTCATACTAACTTAAAACCAGTTAATATAATTATTTTTCTTTATTTATTAGGTCACATTAAAAAAGTATCACTAAGTAGCAGTTTGAGAAGAATACAAGACATAGATGAAATAAAAAATATGTTAATAGTAAAATAACTGTCTCAAGTTGCAGCCTGTGAAGGGCCATGTACATGAAAAATTATGACTAAATAAATGCTAAGGACTTATGGCATGTTATCTGAAGTAAAATGCACACTAAAACCAGCCCTTACATCACAAAACACTGTTGCATTTTTAACAGCTCTTTGCCTATCATATGTTTCTCACTGCAGTAAACTTAAGAACTTATGGGTTGCAGGAGGCCAGCTTGCTGGGAGGTCCAGATTTGGGATAAGGGCTTTCTTTCTTATTTGATTTTTCATGGTTATGAATATACTAGCATGACAACAACCCCTTTTCAATCACTCAGCAATTCTCTTGTGAAGGTGTGCCAAAATGTTTGCTCATCTCTCCCAAAGTGAAAGGTCCATGCTGCCGAGATATATTACTGTTCAATCAAAAGCACAATAATACCTGGGCTTCTCTTCCATGTGATCCAGTTAAAAGCCTACCATGTTTTCACCTTTGTACTTTCCTCCTGACTAGTCTCAGTTCTCTCTCTTCTAGGCCACCATGAATAGTTAGAGTAGACTCTGCTATTCCTTGAGCAAAACTGTCCCAATAGTCTAAACTATGTCTCAGAGATAAAGAGAAGGAACTTAATACTGTGGCTGGCCACAACTGGACAGATATGAAAGGAAAAATGAGAAAGATGGGAGAAAGCAGACTTTCACATTTGTTTAATGTCACATTTCACAACATACACTGTGTATAACATTCTTCCCTGCAAGCAACAGAACAGTCTGTCACAAGCATTAAAAAATAAACATTCAGATAAAAATAATAGCCCTACCAATCCAGACAGACAAGCAGGAATAAAGATTTCTTCCTGCCTCTAGTCTGAGGAACATATCCTTAGTGAGCCCCTGAAGCCCTGTGAACAACTGGATTTTTCAGAATCCCAGGTGGCCACCACCACTACTTATGGTCTTTAATCTCCAAACCCTACATATGTAACCCTAAAAGAGCACAGTGCTGCTGAAAGACGACAATCACTGAAATTCCCATCATATCACCACCCAACAACTTCCTGAATTGTCGTCTTCCAACTAGGTCCAGGAAAAACCCTTTGCAGAATTCTATTTACAGGACAACAGAAGACTGCACAAGAACCAGAATCCACATTAAAAAGCAAAGGCTAGAAAGTCCTGGCCATATGTGGGTGACAAGAAGCTGACAGTCTTACTAATTGCAGCATGACTGACAGCAATGAAGGGAAAAGAAAAATGAAAATTTGCAAACTTGTATGATGGAAAATATAATCTGAAGGTTCTGTGTCACCTTGCAAGTTTGACTACCAAGTTTTGATATTTTGCCTGAATTGTCATCAACATGTCTACTTCACTGACCTGAACTGCAGCCAGCTCACTTTCAATCCATGTATAAAACCAGGCAGCTACGCTGTGCTCCTGAACTTGATGGTACATTGAAACACTGACCCTGGTTGCAATACATTTACCAAAACTAGAATTTCAAATATATGTGATTTGTCATTTATTGCAATTTTCTTCAGGAGAAGGGGCTGAGAGCTTCCTAACCCAAACACATTAATTGCTATGCTTAGTCTGAGCCAAAAACCACCAATAAGCAAAATATAAATAGCAAACATACATATTAATGAAATAATTACATTAAGTATATCTCTTAACACACTGACTTGATACAGATTACCCTGGAAATTCACAAGGAAAAATACAACCAAATCACTAAGCAAAGGTTTGTGAAGTGTCCTGACTCTTGCTGTGACAAAGACAGCTTAATATCACAGCTGACATCTGACAAAGTGTGCATTGAGCCACCTATTTTAATTAGGAAAAATAGCCAGATGAACTGCTGCATAGGAGGCGGGTCAAAGGAATTCGTGGATTGAAGTGTTAACCTTCCTGAATCCTCTTCAGAGGAGAGGCTGACAACTAAAAACTATAATCCTCCACTGAGGAAAGGATGTGAATACACAGGGAGGAAGAACAGCCTGAGGGTTAGGGGTGCACACGGACAAGAAACGTTTCTGGAGAGAACAGCACAGCAGCTGAGTGTACAGGAGAGACCTCCAATCTACCCAAGGGCCTGTGCAGCTGGGAGAAAGGATGTCCCATGTGAAGGCCACACACCACTGAAACAGGAGAAGCAGCAGGACTGAGCTGTGAGGGTTGTTGGCTGCCAGGAGGGCTGTCTGGCAGACAGTGGAAGAGACACCGGGGTGTGCACTGAAATCCTCATGGCCATAAGCATAACACACTGCAGGTCCTTGGTGCACAGAACAGAAATTCATCTGGCTCTCATACAATAAAAAGTTTTGCCAACTCCACAGCACTGACAGGTTTGAGTAATTACAGGGCTAGCACAAAAGCAGATACTTGCAATTTAACTGATCTTGTTAGAGCTGCACAGCAATGAGCATTGTAGGGATGGATACACTGCTCACGTGGGATTATGTTTAGATTTCTAGCTGTTGGATAGCTATGCTGAACTGTTTCTCAGCAAACTGTATTCTGGCATAACTGTTCTTTTTCTGAGTAAAAGTAAACATGGGGAACTATTTTGGTGTCTATTGAGCTACTGACAATTGATGTTAGAGAGGCTTTATGAAAAGATGGACTAACAAACAGCTGTCATCTGCATAATAAAATATCCAACTTTATCAAGTGATATCAGAGCATTCGGCAGCACTCTGCCCCAAATGCTCATAAATCTATAAAGAGACTTCTTTGAACAGAGAGAACAAAGGTACAAAGCCTTATTCCTATCCTCTGCAAAATCTTGCTTAGAAACTACTCTATGTTACAACACAAATGGAGCTAAGAGATGAGGAACACCAACAATTATTTTAATTTAATTTTCACTGACTTCTTTAAAGTCAACTATAAATACAGACAATTCAGTGAAGAACACATAGACAACTGCTCAGAGCTACAAAAAAATGTCAATCAATTTGGCAAATTCTGCCTGGTTTATATGGGCAGGGCATGCTTCCCCTGAGGTTTCTCTCTGTTTTCAAGTATCTGCAATTTAGGTACTTTAAAAGCCAGCAATTATATTCCTGCATTTAATTGCTGCAGCTGGATTTTCTTTCCATGAGTTTGTACGACTGCTCTTGGAACCTCCACTTTGACAACCACAGCATCTGGTGACAACATAATTATCCATTGAAAGAAAAAGCACTACTTTGCAATTGTTCTAGAATACTTCACACTGTGCAAAGTAGGTGTGAGATGTCTTGCCAGGGGATGTTATGAATGCTGAAAGTTCACAAATACATGAAATTAAATTGGACTAGCTCATAGACCAAAAAATCAATTCAAAACTTCTTAATGGAGAGATGACAATTGTCTCAGGAAACACCAGAATCAGAGAGTTTTGGTGGCCAGGATACTGTTCTAGGGAAGCAAGACCAAATTCTCACCCTTTCCTGCGGATAAACTGACAATGCCAAGTACTTGCATCATGTGTGGTCTGAACTGCTATAGCCATTCCTATGTTCTGCATTTGAAAAACAAAAGCAGCCCCTTCCAGCAAGTACACTAAACTGCTCAGTCTTGAAACTGAAGTTAAGTCATCCAAATGGTGTGCTTTTCTGTATGTGATGTCTGTATCATATTTTAATTTAACTAAAATACGCACTCATATTTAGCAATCATATTTGGTCTTGCTTTAGAAGGACTGGAAATAGCAGAGGACTTAATCTATTCAGTGAAATATGTGAAATATTTCCCAGTAAATTAACTCTCTTACCTTGACACCTCTTGACATACTTCTAGACTTTATCTAGCAACTTCTTTATCTGATTCTGCCTGCTGCACAGCTCACAGAGTGCCACCTCTAAGGCATTGGTGCTTGGCATCTCATTTAGCAGCTCATATTCTTCCTTAGGTGTCACCAGCCTCTTTAATGACTGACCCCAAAGCAATGGGGACGACTCACTCCTCTGTCCCCTCATGTCCTAAGAGCCTGTCTAAATACTTTGTGAAGGCTTAGCCTCTTGCTCAATGACATTTTCTTTTTACTCAGTTCACTGTTTGGAACTGAGTCCACCAAGCAAGATAAACAAAGATTTCCTGTCTCTCCTTATAAGAGAAGTATATTTACTTTTCCCAACAATACCCTTTTTTTATTATATGACTTATATTTTCAGTCTCGTAACTATTTCTTGGAGTATATAACATTTACACTGAATGATTCCAATTTAAGAACTCCAATATTAAATGGAATTGGGATGTAGCAAATAGATAAATCCTGTGTAATCAAAACTGACTCTGTCTATGTTTCCATCCCGATTAAATATGCAGTAGTAGCAGATATCAATTTGACTTCCTCTTTTCAGAGTAAACTTGCATTCAGCTTGAAAGGTGAAGTCTTTCCTCAAAGGTAAAGCTTTTCCCTGATGTGTAACTGTAACACATACAGAAGTTCAGAAGATCATCAAGAAACATTTTGTGTATTTGTGATATGAAGATCACTCCCTTTTAATAATGCAACTCGTGGGTTGATGTGGCAAGGTTTTGGTAGCAGAGGAGCAGCAGGGGTGAATTCTGTGAGAAGACACCAGGAGTTACCCCCACATTTGTCCCCAGAGCTCACAGCCAGTTCTGGCCAGCTCTAAAACTGCCACTGCCCAAAGCTGAGCCCATTCAGCTGATGAAAGTCTGTGACAATAAGCATAAACAATAGCATATTTAATAACAGGCAAAAAAACCCACTGCACAGCAGCTGTGAAAGAGGAACAAGAAAAAGAAAAAGTGAAAGCAACAGCCCTGCAGGCACTAAGGGCAGTGAGGAAGGAGGGGCAGTGAGGAAGGAGCTGCTCCAGGTTGTGGTGACAGGTGACAGAGATTGTCCCCCTGCAGCCCATGGAGGTCCATGGTGAAGCAGAGATCCACTGTATCTTTTGGGGGTTTTTTTGGGTTTGTTTTTTTTTCTGGCTGTACCACTAATCCTGTGCAGGAGTTAGCATAGGAGAGCTACACAGCAATGAAATTCATAATTCAAGTAACACTGCCCAGGGATGTCCATAAGAAGTTGAGCAGGAATTCAAAACATTAATATCTTCTTGTGAATTGCTAATGGAAAGCTGACATTTGGGCCTTAGAGAGATCCTATTGTGCAAAATGAACAATTAGTCAGATCCCACAGTATAAGTTACTGAGTTTTGTTGGATTGCTCTGCAGTTGGACGTGTCATCTTACCTGAATCAAATGGGTGTTAGCTCAAATATTCCTGGACCAGAGGGGATTTTATAACATCCATATTGCATTGGCTCACCCACAACATAAAGTCCATTTTATTTAACTTACTTACTTCCGCATCAACCTAATAAAATATTATACAATATAGTTTTACAGATTTTTTTTAATTAGCAGTGTTAATTGAAATGGATGGGTGTTCACAAAAACAATGCCCTCTTGAATTAGATTTTTTCCAAGCATCCTTAAAGCTACTTGTGGAAATTCATAGTTTTATGGCATAAATATATAAAACACGAAATTAAGCCTTGGTACTGTATTGTGTTTTTTTTGACATTATGGTGCTCAAACGCCTATCAGATATTTTTGAAAATTCCATATTAACAGGAAGACCAATACCTTGCTTAATTCTTTCTCCCAACCATAACCTATGCTACTCCATTGCCATTATGTTTTATGGAAATAAGTGCAACTACGGAAAAACATAAGATTCCAAAGGAACAGTAAAATAATATATCCAAACATATTTAGAAAATAAATAATATATTCTGGTTTTGGGAATAAGTTGGCTTGGTTTTCTCCAGCTATTCCAATTTTTACCAAGAAGTTCAACATTACAACGGTTTCTAACAAAGAATTCTTTTAATTATTCAATAATTGAGGAAAATATCTTCAGACTTTATTTTATCAAAATACTTTCTAAAATGCCTCTATAAAATCAGTTATGTTTTTGCATTTAAGTAACCTCAAAAGGTGTTAATTGTTTCAGACACTTGAACCTCAAGATCATTATCACTTAAATTTATTGTTGCAATCTACTGACTGTTTTGCTGTCTCTCAGACATGTGCTGTAGTAGATTTAAAAGGTATTTGCCAGCTGCTGCTCACGTACAAACTGGAGAGCTAAGGCAGACAATACTGGCAGGTTCAACACAGAGTCACTAACGTAATTTTTTCAGTTTTGTACTTGTCTCTTTTTTTTCTTCCTTTCATTATTACCATTCATTATTTATCATTATACTGCCATAAATAGCCTATGTTTTCATAGTCACATTCTGTTGAAATATTTCTGTTACATTTCCTTTCATTCCCTCCCCTGCACTTTTTAGAATTAGGGAAGAATTCAGAAAAGTGAAAAGATGTGTCATTTAAATATGACACTGGATTTTGTTTTCCAGATCTAGAGTATGCAAACAGTATGACTTTTTGCAAGAACGATCAAAAATAATAAATCATACTTCACTCTGTGTTTCGTAAATAAATTTTATGAAACTGCCTTTAAAGGTATAGTTTCACCAGTTTTCTCCTTTCCTTATGTTTGCTACTGACTATGTATTCGGTTTTTCTTCTCAGGTAATTTTGGCAATCGGAAAATCACCTCATGCAGGGAAGGGTACCATCTCTAAACTCTTAGTGTGTCTTTTCAGTACACTGAAAACTGTTACATACTAAAAATGTGTAACTCCTTTTAACCCCAGCACTGTTCTTTGCAGTGAATAAAATAAAGGACTGAAATAAGAGAACAGAAAAGGAGAAAAATCCAAATTTATAAATAGAAATCAAGAAGTTCTTGTAGGTGGAAGAAAATGGAGGTGTACTAGAGCAAAACATTTAAAGTACAAGATACACATGGTAGACTGCCTGGCACCCCTCTCTGCAGTAATAAGCTGCAACTGAAACCAAGGTAGGAGTGCAAAGATATTTTGAAAAATCACTTGACCCTCAGCAAGCAGCAGTTGTAGGGGAAGTATGCTATATGAATTTTTTCTTAACCATGACCTACTTACTCGCTGAAAAGGTTTTATTTTTATAAAAGGGGTAGGGAAAAAAAAGAAAATAAAGAAATATTTCTTGATACTTTTCTGACATTAAATTAAATTATTCTGAGGGTGAAGAGATAGGGAAAACAAAACAGAACAAAACTCTTCAGCATCCTTCTGGTTAAGGGTCATGTCGAAATAAAGCCTCTCCTGTGTGCCTCTGTCATATGGCAACAGGGCCCATGTCTCAGTGCTCACAACCACAGAAATTTCTAAATAAACATTCACCGGGGATGACAAGAGGCACAGATGACTGCAAGGCCCTTCAGAATTGTTCTTTTAACTTCTGAAAGTCATTTACTTGGAAAATGCAAGACAATCTCTTAAGCTATCAAAAGGATGTCTGTAGAATCCTTGAGAATGTATTTGAATTTTAATAAAAGGTCCAAAAGCACCTGGCATTTTTGGAAAATATGATGAAACTCTTCTACTTTAGAGGATGAGTGCAACATCAAGAGTGCTTAGTGGTATGTGTAGCTCCCAGCATGACTTTTCTGAAGTAATCTTGTTTGAAAGAGGGGTTTTTTGGTGTTTTTTTTTTTTTAATTCCTCAGCAAGAACTTCAGAAACACAGACAAAGATCAGGATTAAAATACAGCTGACAAAGTAAGAGGTTAGAAAGGGTGTAATGAATTAAAGAATAGCAAAAAAATTTTTTTTTACTCAAAGGTCAAGAAAATCTGATATAATAGCCTTCATCACAAGTCCATGATTTTTAATTAAAATCTTTCTGTGATGTAAAACAGTTGAACTTTGTCCATAGTGAATGAAACTCTGCTAAGCTAATTTATCTAATGAGGAGCAACGTGTGATCCTTTGGATAAACTACCATTAAGATAGCCCATAAAAGCCAAATTAAATTCATGGTATGCTTTAATTTGGCTTGAATTAACATAGCATGAGACTACAATAATTCACTATTTTATAGAAGTCTTAGGCTGGAAATGGATAGAGTACATATCAGCACAGTTAGCATCAAATTCTTTTTTCCCCTTAATACCTGGTAAAAGAGAAAACATGGAAAGAACAAAGTTTTATTTCAGCAGCTACTCAAACGGGATGACATTCAGCCTGTGAGTAGGCACAATGCTTCACAGTCAGCTGGTATGAAAAGCCCCCAAAATCCCAGTGTCAGCTAGCAACCTTGCTAACAAAAACCTGAGGTGCCACAGACTTATTTGCAGTGGGGAGTAGACTCAAAGTTGAGCCTGAGAGACAAAGGAGAGAAAAGGATCATCCCTGGAAGTATGGGGAGATACTGGAATGGAAACTCTTCGAAAAGGTTTCCAATTCCATTAGCTCTGTAGGCAAGGTTGTGACAGGTATTACTTCAAGCCAAACTTTGTTGTTTTCCTAGCTAAAGGCTCTCCTTGATCTAATTGAGTTTTATATTCCCGAAGAATAACTGGTAGAGATTAGGGACCACTTCAAAAACTTGAAGTGGTGGATCTGTCTGATATGTGGTCCTGTCACATTCACGCATGAACACTAAATTTCAATAGCTTTAAAGCTGTAAAAGCAACACGCTGCCTCCAAGCTGCAAATTGCAACATGATTAACAAACAGCTGCTCCTTTGCAAGATCAAGAAAGGGTAGCAGACTGACAAATAAATCCTCACCACTCACATTCAGCAGCATAGTACGGGATTTCTACACGCAGACTGATCAATGCTCTTTCTTTTTCTTACAGCCCTTACACAAAATCGTAATTAAGCTTGCCAAGAGGGGGGTATTACTCACCTTAGGGGTTTGCTCCTTATGCTCCTCCCCAAAAAAGCCATGTGACATAAAAGTGAAATAGAGCTGAGCTGAGTGCAGGTGAAATGACCACAGAGAGCACAGCCCAAACCTGCAGTTGGCCCCAGATCAAACACCTAGATGTTTAGAAGCAAATACATTCAATGCAAGTCTGGAAACTACAAACAAAATCCATACCAGAGGCTAAGGACTGCTAGCATGCCCATCTTAGCGTAATTAGGTCACCCTAATTCTCTTCCTTTAGTGTCTTAAATATGCTGTATACTTGTGACACACTCACAACAAAATTTGTTCCTCAGCTCCTTGCCTGCTTGCCACCCAAGATGAATCTGGGAGCCCAAGAGCTGTTTTGTCTCTGTGCACACTATCCTCCTTCATGAGAAACCCCAACACACACTCCCTCAGCCATGTCCCACTGAACTAGTAATTCCTGAACTAGTAATTCCTGCTGGCTGTTAACCAAGCTCTACAGAAATCTCACTGTCACACCATAAAGAAGTTCCAAACCACCAAATCCTCTGTCATCTGCCCAGTTGTCTTCACACTGTGGTTATATTTGAAACCTCCCTGACTGCTTCTCTTACTTTGGCACGTAATGCTCTGCCAGGCACTGCTACCCCACAAGCAAAGCTTATATGCATGAGTAGAATTCATATCTGTGTAAATTGACTTTTTTAACTTGCCTAAACACCACTAAAAATGGCTTGACTAAACTCTAATAAACTGTAAATGACTAAACTCCCTGAATCATCATAGTAGAAAATTCACTTACTAGTTCAGTAACTGGATAGAGAGACATGTAAGTTTTTCCATCTGTCTATGGAGATAACCCTGCCTCAAAATCTCCACGATTTTGTCAGACTCACTCAGTCCTAAGCTGCCCAGAGATAAAAAATAAATTAAAAAATCATGCAAAAATCAAGTTCCTCGAGACAGCCTGCTTCCTCTTATACCATGTACTCCAACAGAGCTAAATTGCTTTAAGCTTGTACAGGGAACAGTGCAGATTCTTGACATTCTTTTGCCAAACATGTACTGACTGTCACCCAGAATACTAACAGGCTGAAATGGTATAAAATGCTAATAGAATGATTCTAATCATTCTGTCAAGCATGGCTGACACTACACTGTCAAGTGAAGAAAAGTACTTTGTACAGCTCTGTATCAATTTTATTTTTTTACTGCGACATCATATAGGTACGTGAATGAGTTAAAATCTTCTTACAATTTTTTAGGAGACAAACTGAAGGAAAATGTGCAAGTCCTGACCAGGTGAAGTATTAAATTGACAATGACCTTGTCCAAGGAAACCATTCTCAAAATGAACCAGTGCTATGAATATCTCATGGGATTTCAAATGTCTTGCTTGATATGACACTTAAAGCGTCTCAAGGGGAGCAAAGGAATTTCTGTCATTAAGTCTTCTAGTACAAAGCAGTGGTGCAGAAAAAGAGACTTAAAAAGGTTTTCTGTTGGTTACTGGAAACTGCATAAAAATTGGGAGCTGTGGAAAATGTTGGTGCAGGAGGGAGGTACAACATGTAGTTCAAGACCAGTAGTGAGGATGTATGCTAGCAAGACTAGGATTTCAAAGCTTTCATGAAACGCAAGCAGAAACGCTCCAGTGCCACAGACCAGACAACACAGTAGAGCCAAGAAAAGCATTCTTTACTTAAGTTGTGGTCAGAAACATATCACCTGGCTGCCACCCTTCCACAGCCCAATTAGAAGAGTTTATGCAAGCGGTTTCCAATTCATGTAAAGCAGGTTGACAAATTACTACTAATATTTACAGTCCTTTGAATATGTCTGCTGACCTCACATTGAAATGGATGAGCTCACACCATCTTTTCCACTTTGCCAAAGCAGGATGTGTTCTTACATGTTTGTGCCAGCATGCACATGCAGGGACAAGGACAGAGGGAGGACAACAGCCTTGCTGGTTGCCACAGATCTTCCTGCAGCTCTGATTTGACTGGTATGCTTTGAGGGTAAAGGACAACACAGCAATTAAAAGGAAATGCCCTTTTCAAACACCCCATATCTCAGCTTCAAGAATAGCACAGTTTGGCAGTAGAGTTCCACATACAAATCTTAAAAGAAGAAATCCACAAGCAAGCAAACAACAAGAACAAAAAAAACCCTCACCACAAATAAACTAATAAAGCCAAAACAAATCCTCTCCAGCAAACAAAGCTGGAAGCACAAATCAACTTGCTGAGCTGAGAAGCACGTGGTAACAAAATAACATCTCAGGTGCCAGCTCATGAAAACATGGAACAACCCATTCCTCAGGTGCAGTGGACACTGTATTCCCCAGAAACAGTAAAACCGGTGGAAAAAAAGAGGGATAATTTCTTCCACTGCCTCCTATTGACGCTGCTATATGCAAACTGATGGGAGACTGTGTGAGTCCCCTCTTCCAATGTATTCAAAATGTAGCTTAAGCTACTGTAGGAGTTGGAAGATAGGAGACTCCCACCCACAGCAAAGAGGAGAGACAGGCATATGTATGAATCACAAATATTAACATGGATTTGGGTGGCATGTGATGTGTTGGCATGCAAACATGACAGAGTTAGAAGGGGGGGAAAAATGTCATATGTCTCCCCTAACCACAAAATCTTACTGACTTCATTGAGCTCAGAATATTTCCACAGACACACAGATATGACAAAACAAGTACACCTCCAGATTTCAGAGCTCCTCATGCTTCAAATTAATTATGATAACATTACAGGAAGGAAAACAGGAAATTTATCCACTGCTTTCTCCATTGTGTTGCAACCATTTCTGTGAATTTCTTTTGTTCTTAAACTATGAACAGTGTGTGTTCAACCATAAACATTAAAAAAATATGAACATAATTAATTGAGATCACAATAGAAAACAGATTTAGGAAAATTAGACTACAAGAGTTATTTGCAGTGTTACTCAGAGAAATTGTTTCTCAAGTTTGCATTTTAATGTTCAAGTCAACAAACAAAAGGCTTTTCAGCACTTAATATTGGGTACACAGCCTACTGATAACCAACTTCTGAGTGCTGCATACTTCTGCTCTATGCCACAACATTCAGAAAAGAGATTAGCTTATACTACCAAAGGACTAGTTTTTCTTTTGACTAGCTCCTGACAGTTGAAGAAACACTTTATAGTCTTGTTTTGATGGGTTTTCAACTTGTTTGTGCATTAATTCCACCAGGTGTATTACGAGCAGCTTATACTGGCCAGCCATGTATTCCTCACTGAGTAGAAGGAATCAACCTTGTAATCCATGATTTATCATTGCTGATAAATTTGCACATGCACCTTAAAACGTCATTTGAGAGTCTAGCTTGGCTTTTTCAAAAACATTTAGCAGCATTAGTTCCTGTACCTTCTCATGTCGAGAAAAAATTGGGTAAGTACTTAATTACAAATTCTTAGTGTCCAGCAAATAGGGTGCTATGGTTCTAAATGCCACTTAACTAAGTCATATTGTTTTAGATATTTTTGATTATGTAAGACCTATATAAATTAAGCTCATATGAAGTTCTAGTGCATAAAAGCAACCTGAAAAAAAAAAGGCACATTTTTATCAGCTATCTGGATTAAAAGTGGCACAATACAAATAGCACTGCTTTCTATTTAGAAATAATAAATCTGAAGTGATTTTGGCACAGCTTTAATCTGTTATAAATAATTTAATTTACTTCCATTTGGAAATAAACTCCATTTAAAACCTCACAGAGTTTCTCTAAGCCTTCCTATTAACATTACTCACTCTGTGACTTCAAACTTTTAGAAAATATTTATAGTTAAATCTTCAAAAGGGTATTTCTTCTGCTTAAAGCAAAATATTTATTTCTCATGGGATGATTCTTTTCTTTTTACTACAAGCCACCAAAACATCAAGGACCAAAGAAGAACATACCTTTTTTTCCACTTGATGATCTAGACAGCGGAACACTTCTAATTTAACTCAAATAGTTTCAGGAAGAAAACTTTAGCAAGAAAACAGAAGTGTGTTTCCTTTAGCAAGAAAACAGAAGTGTGTTTCCTTTAGTAGGAAAACAGAAGTGTGCTTTGACCTATCAATCTTGAGCCTGGCAGTTAAAAAAAGAACAATCTCTTCTGAGTGGCAAGACTGGACTATCTCAAGCTGAAAAGAGACACAAAGAACAGGCTCTAAATATCAGCTAATGCTATAAACACAAAGGTCAAAGTCAGTTAACCCTCTTGTGGAGTCCAGCTCCTGCCAGCAAGTGTTTGTCAAACCTACCTTCCTTTTTAGACTTGAATCTAAAGACACTTAATTCCTTGATGCTGCTGATTTCTAAACAAATGTGTTTGGTGATAAACAAACATAAATCCCTCCTTTAGAGTAATTGATTAACTCTATAGGAAGCCAGCAAAATGGGTAATATTAGCTTGGAAAACTGCAATTGGTTACATTAATGATTTGAGAACTTCTTGCAAAGTACAGAAAAAATGTAGAAGCTGAATAAGCTAAAAGGGAACATCATGGCAACCCCAGGAACCGTGGGGCCAAGTGGAACAGGACAGAGGCCAAGATTTCCCTTACCCAGATCCCCAAAGGACACAGCTTTCTGCTTCAGGGAAGCTGCTGGAACAGCAAACTGAAGTCCTTTGCTCATGACTCGTTTACCTGAGCTCAGCCAAGTCAAACTCGTGTGTTTGTACACAGGAGGGCTGTGCTGCAAGGCAAATCCAAAGTCTCGTTTGTAGGAGCAAAGAGCCCTGTGCAGCAGCTCGGGCTGGGGACTGACAGGGCAAGCAGCACCCTGAGACAGGAAAGGGGAGCCTGGTGAACAAGAAGGAGAATGTGTGCCAGCAGTGGGGCTATGCAGTGGTGAGTGCAGACTGCCCTGCACTAGCAAAAGCACAGCCAGTGGTTTCATGGGACAGACTATTCCCTTTAAATCATCATTGTCAAAGCTGCATTTCAAGCAGCCTGCTCATTTTTGAGCCTTTGGATACACAGAAAATTCTGATAAACAGGAGAGAAACCAAGGAGAAACATCTAAAGGCTGATGGAGCAAGTGATGGGTGAGGAACAGGTGGAGAAGCTGGGCTCCTTCAGCCTCGGGAAGGGAAGGAGACCAGCACAGCCTTCTAGTCCCTAACAGGGAAAACAGATGGAGCCACTCTCCTCACAGACATGCCATGAAAGAGCAAGAGCTCACAGAAGAGCTCACAGCCTCAAGTTGCAGCAAGAAGATTCTGATCAAAGAGGTAAAAGGGCAAGTTGAGCGATCGAGGATTAGGATGGGTTAAATAGAGAGCTTGGGAAAACCTCCATCCTAGGAAATTTTCAACACCTGACAGTTCAGTGCCCTGAGCAACCTGAGAGAGCTTCAAGATCAGCAGCTTTGAGCAGGATGTTGGACCCAGTAATCCCAAGAGGTCTTTTTGAAGCAAAATTAATTGTGATATTTAAATTAAAAGTTGCCACAACAGCTGAAAGCAAAGCAAGACAGGCAAAATCAGCCTCACAACACCATGTCTATTCACAGCAGTTTCTGATGCAGCACTAATTCTAGCCAACCCAACAGCAATTCCAGCATTGATTTCATACGGTCTTTTCTTCAAGCAGTGAAACCTACGAGCACTGAAAATAAAGGGTCTTCACCCCATTTTTGGAATGAAGCTGTGCAGACAAAACACACCTTTTGGGCCTAAGGTTTGTATCATATCTTTCCATCATCAATAAGAATCACTTTGCAATGGGAAAGCAGCAAAATATTTTGCGTTATTTAGCATTTACTTAAGACAGAAACAGGAATATGAATATATATATATATATATATATATATATATATATATGTGGAAAATGATTGAGAAAGAATGATATCATTAATCTTCATATAACAACAGTGTGCTCTCTGGCTCTCATGAAAGATTTTATTTGAAACTTTTATATAGCTTTTTACATTAAATTTTCATAATGGTTTGTTCTCTGTCACTATAAAGAGTATTATTTACAGGTTGTTATGGATTGGATAGTTAGACAATAGTTTCCCTTGTACTAATATCAAACTGTTTTGCCACAGTTTTTCTAACTAGATCAATTTCAACTTGTCTAAAACCTTTTTTAAAAACATTGTTTAGTTAAGCAAGTGATATCATCTTTCATTTTTACATACTTACATTCACCCAGCAACTTCTAATGGCTGAGGAAAAACACTAAGGCAATGTTTATTAACCCACAAACACAGGATGTGTCACCTCTTGCCAGGGTCCCAGAATAATTCCTGGCAAGTCAGAGTTTATGAAAGCTCAGTGAAAGCTCTGATGGTAATATGCCTTGTAATAATTGAAATATTGAAATAGTATAATGATGTAAGGTATTTATAACTTATTGTAATTACAACTTCTCCTAGAAAACACCAGATTGTCTAGGCTATATTCCTGGAAAGAAGGCAGCTGCTAATCTTGGTAAACAGAGCAGAAAAGTGGGATCTCATTTAAAAGAAACATTCCTAATATCCATTCGTTGCTTTTCTCAGGACTGTTCCTTGAACTGGGACCAGCCCCAGAAGTTGCCAGCATATGCTGCATCCTGTGGAACAAAATCCTGGATCCCCCTCACTCCCCACCTGTGGGGTGCACAGTGTTTCACTCTGGAGTTACTGCTAGTAAGGAGACAAGAGGAAAGCACTCAAATGCAATTCCCGTTTCATTGTTAGGATCTTGTCTTTTAGATGAGTACTATATAGATCTGTGAAAATAGTGTGGGGGAGACTTAGGTTGGAGGTAATAAAATGGTTAGGAACAGAGAGATGGTAAAATTAGATAAGGCAAGAAGCCCTGAACCAATCCTCGCAGACAAAAATATCACTGAGTGAATCTGTGCTGAAACACTCTTCATCTAAATTGATAATGTGAGCCCTTTAAAGACAGATCTCATTTGAATGACTCCCTTTAGGTAATCAAATAACAAATTATTTTGATTTCCTACCATCTGTTTAAAATAGGAAGGGAAAGAGCAGATGTCAGTCATGTGTGCAAGAATGTACTATCATGTAGAGTTCCCATCTCTTCCCTGAGTACTCCTTAACCCTAGCACCACTTCTGCCCTGAGACATCCCAATTACTTTCACTCCAATCCTCCTCCTTCACACTCCGTTGAAAAGCTTTCTCCATTCCTGCCTTCTGCATACTCTTTCCCCAGGGCTGGGATTACAGGGCCCAAGTGAAAAAAAGCATAATCACAATATTTTCTGATAAAGAGCAACAGAGATGAGTCTCTGCCCATAAAGCTTCTATATGCTTTCCTGTGCATCCTACAGTCTCCTGTGTATCCCAGCTCACCCAATACTAGATCCCAAGCTCAGGCCTGTGTCTAACCCAAAACTCTTGGCACGTTATCAATACTTCTGTCCTGCTTTCCCAGTGACTACTGCCACCCCTCTTCAAAGAGTACAACCTGAGACATGTAGATAAGTCAGAGCTAGTCATGTTACTGCAGCAGATGTACATGCAGGAAATATCCTCTGAGAAACCACATCTGTGATAGAATTTTGAGAACTTGTGAAATATTTTTATAAGACAGCCTTGTCACGCTGCTAATTTGGATTGCTAACAGACATCCAAATTTCTTTTACTGAGCGTTCTGTATCATTTTTCACTTGGGAGAACATCATGTATGTTGCCTCATTACCGTATGCTCTGTTATTCAGTGCAGTTTACACAAGGCTTTTTCAGATCTAGTGTTCTCAAATGTTGGCATTCAAACAGAAAGGAAGTCGTCCAACACACTGCAGTATCTGTATGAAAAATGTATTTTTAAAGATATCTGAATTTGAAAATTTTTAGTATAAGGAATTGAAAAAGAGGACATGCTATGTCTATTTTTTATATAATACTATCAGTATGATCTTCCCCCATTTTTGTTTTCCACTAGACATGATTGAGATGTTGGTCCCAAATATTCATGACATTGACATACTCTTGAGTGTTACACACCTGCATTGATTTGACTGATAAAATAGCAATAAAAGGATCTTTAGAACTGTCACCAGACTACTAGCTTGCTAGAGAACAGCTCTTTCCCCATACCCCACAGTGTTCAACAAACATTCTAAGACCAGGGAGGGAGAAGAGGGAGGGAGGGAAGGAGAGGAAGGGGGAGAGAATCAATAACCAGCACTTTCCTGTGTGTCAGGAATAACCAACTTCCTATCACCTACCTAGTGCAGGTAATAAAAGGTAAAAAATTAGTCATTCTTTAATTAAAACTTTTAAATATCTTAAGGAGTATGGCCAGTCAGCAGATGTGCAGCAGAACAGTGGGGTAAGACCAGCATGAAAACCCAGCCTGCTAAACTGCAGTGTGTGCATTCATATTGTTGCATTCCTGATCCTCATGTTGTATGAGGATATTGTATGAGCTTGTCATTAGGCCAGTCATTTTATTTCTATATAGGCTCTAAACTGGTAAAATCCAGGCCTTTTTTTGAGGTGGATATGGTGGATTCAAAGTCCACAAAGTTATGTATAAGATCCTGATTCATTGCTCGACCCAACATTGTGATCAGCAAACTCCAGAACAAGCATTTTTCTGGATATAAAAGTAGAAGATAAGTTTCTACAATTCCTAGCATTTTTAGTTAATTGTAGTGATTAATCACTGTTAAATTCTGTTCACACACACAACAAAATAGTTCAGTTCTCCACCAGTTACTCTTAGTTCAGGTGGTAATGATTTGTACTGGGCATTTAAAGCCTCTCCTTTCTAAAGATCATGTTGTCTTGTCAGGAGTTTGCACTCTGAATTGTTTAAGGTAGCAATAAAATCCATTTCAAACAACTGCATAACATCATTTATGAACTGTCAACAAACATTGGGAAGATTAGGAGCATCCACACCAATAAATCTACTGATACTATTCAAAGCCTATGCTAAAATCTCTTCTGGTAAAACAAGAGAGTGAATGCAAGGGGAAATCACACAATTACTGATGCTTGACACCTCAGTGATGAGCAGACAACGAGAAGGTTGAGCTACTGTCGCTCACTGCTCCATTTAGCTGTCTTTGAGAAGGAAGGTGTGAGAACACACTGAGCAGCCTAAGGAACACGAGAGACTCAGAAGACAGAATGTCACTGCCAGAGCTACCATTCTGCCATCTCTGTGCACACTGGACGTGCTCAAGGAGTCAGCTGGGGCTGGGACAGCCTGCCCAACCAGAAAGCACCACCACAGGAAACAGAGGATACCGCCCCCTTATTTGCCTTTCCTTAAATCATGGACACCTGGGAACTGACATCTATGTTCCTGCTCTCCCAGGTCTGATAACTTCTGCTACTTCAGTGTCTCGTGTCCAGCAACACTCTCTGGGCTGAAAGCCAGCAGTGTGCACTCACAGATCAATCCCATCCTGTGGTTCACTAAAAGGAGTGTGGCCAGCAGGCTGAGGGAGGTGACCCTCTACTCTGCTCTCGTAACACCCCACCTGGTAGCCCTCTGCACAGCCAAGACACCTCTCCTTTGAAGACAAACAGAGTTGGGGTTGTTCAGCCTGAAGAAGAAAAGGCCCCAGGGAGACCTCTAGCAATCTTCCAGTATTTTAAATAGGGCTTATAAGGAAGAGGGGGAGAACTTTTACACAGCAGGTAGGGATAAAAAAAAAGAGGAATGGTTTTAAACTGGAAGAGTAGAGATTTAGATTAAATGTTAGGGAGCAAATTTGTTACTCAGAGCGTGGTGAGGCACTGGAATAGGTTGCCCAGAAAGGCTGTGGATGCCCCAGCCCTTCAAATGTTTAAAACCAAGTTGGATGGGGCCCTGAGAAACCTGGGATAGTGAAAGGTGTCCCTGCCCACAGCAGGGAGGTTGGAAGCAGATGACCTCTAAGTCCATTCCAATCCAAACCATTCTATGATTCTCTTCACAAGCAGAAGGCCTTCAAGAAAACCACCATGAGCCTGTGCTCAAGGGGGCAAACTAGAGTCAGTTTTTCATGTAACCACTATATTCCCTTAGGACAGTCTAAATGCCCATACTTTTTAGGGTGAAAGTTATCATATATGTAGGCAGAGACTTTGATGTTGTGTTGAGTCTTTCTTTAGAGTCTTGGCACTTGCTGAAAAATACAAAGGCAGAGCAAGCAGAAAAAGCCTAAAACTGAGCTGTTATAACAATCCACATGCACTTTCTCCACCCCTGCCCTTAACGCAGCCGAGAGTACGGCTTATCCCCATGACCAAAGCTGAACTAGCACCTCGCCACGGGTGAGAGCAAGAGGTGCTGACCTTCTGCTCCTGCCACCCTCTCACTGAGGCTGGTTTTGACAGTCATTTGATCCCACAGTGAGCAGACTGAAACAATAAAAGAGCAGAAAAGTACTCAGGTGATTTCTTTCCCCCGGTCAGTGAGTTAAACCATCCTACCATGAAATCAGGAGCAAGCAGGCGGGGTAGGGAGTGCATACAGGGAAGGCACCAGAAATCTCCCTTTCTACAGCAGCAAGGCCCTGGCTGGGCTGGCTGCTCTGTGAGCTCACTCTTGATCATAGCTGCAGAGCTGCCTCCCCAGGGTGCTTTATAACAAAGGGCACATCTTTGCATCTTCTGAGGCCTTACTCACATCTCTTCTCTTACTTGGTTGCTGATTTTCCATTCTTCCTGTCCTAGTTTCTTGGTTTGTGCACTCACACACATGTGCAACCTTCAGCTTAAATCTGTAATAAAATAATCATCATCATCATCTGACTTTCCTAGGTATCCATGTATCTTTCCACTACCAGATATCACTGTGAAGAAGGACATTGAATTCCACTTACATCTAGCTTGACTAAAAGACGATTTAGCCTGTAGTTTTAACCAGACCCAAGACTATGTACACATCAAACGAGCAGTGGGTGGCAGCCATTAACACTACTAACAGGAACAGGGATTTCTTTTTCTGGCAGCATTTTCAAAAATCTCATCTTGTGGCTTGGCTTCTAAGTGAGGTTTTTGAATAGTTCATTATGAAAGCAGTTTCATGAAGAATTCTTTCACTATTACATATACATGCCAGAGCCTCCTCTTCCTTACAGCAGTTATTTGCTACAGTTATTTCATTATCTTCAGAAGACTTGGTTCTAACTATATTAATTTAAGTAAGTTCAAAAATAGGCCACGCAAACAAAATGAAATACAGGCAAAGTGCAAAAACTCTTTAATAGTCTCATTTAATTTGACATATAAAATAAATATGGATTTTATTCAGAGGTGTATTGTCATCTTTAAAAGACTACTAATTCTAGAAATCATTTTACTGTGTCTTTGGTTGGTGATTTTTAAGCAATAATTTATTTCAATTAAATGACAGCATCTTTTAATCATGGGAAGTGTCTTGGCAGACAAGCAATTCTGTCTTTGGAGCTTTCATACATTTATTCATCTGCCTAAATTTGCTAACACTTTGGAGTTCAGTTGAAGTTTCATCCTGAATAAATGAATTAAGGAAAGAAATCTGTTTCATTGCAACACACAAGAAATGAAACAAAGGGAATGTTAGGAGAAGCAAGAGTAACGTGATAACTTCAAGCCTGAAAAAAAGCAGATGCGAACCCTCTCTAATCATTGGCCATCCACCTTCATGTACCAGAGTTAAAATTAGGCCACAGTAGCTATGATTTTTATTTCTGAAAATTATACAGATGTCATACTGCTAGAGTCTTTCAGGCAGGCAAAGGCATTAAAAGCTGCCGATGCAGTTAAGCAGTATCTCTGTACCTGGGAGATAATGTTTAATGTCACCTAGCCATCAAATCAGGCAAAATAACTAAACCTCTCCTTGGCACCCACAGTGATCTGACCATTCCTAACAGGGCTGGTGAACAGGCAGAGCCCTGCTCCCTGACACCAGGCTGGGCCCTGCTGTAATACTCCATTTTTTAATTTCTCTGCCCACAGATCATTGGGAAAACAACAACAACGCCTGAAGCCTTCCGATACTACATTTTTCCCTGTTGTATTTTTCAGCTTGGAAAGAGCCCTAACAGTTCCACTTTCTGTAAAAGGGTGTTTCCATTTGGCAGAGGAGCAGCTCTTAGACACCAGGGCACACCTTTCCTTTTAGTTCTGATGGAGTGCATCAGAAACCATTGAAATCTCCTTACAGAGTTTATCACATGTGCTTTCTTCAGCCAGGAATGAAAAGAAGTTGTAAGTTAAAAAACCATGCCAGCCATTTAATAAGATGTATCACCTTATTAGATAGACCAAATTCCACACAAACCCCCAGTTCCTGGTCTTATGAAAATCCTCTTTTCATATACTATACCCACAAATTATTCATCCAAACTAAGTAGTTGCTGTGTTGTCTTGCTACCTCCCCAGAATATAGTTAGGAGATATAAATAAAAGGATTTCAAAAGACACAAAAAAATCCATGAAATTGTTAAGCACACCATAGGATAAAAGCATTTAACAAAGCTCTCTGACCACATCATTTGCATTCAATCCACAAAGAACCCCCTACTACTTAGCCTAACAGTCCAGTTTCTATCCTGATCCACACATCTGTCACAAGAAAAAAAAAATTAAGCCAATCTACCATGAATTTTGTCTCCTCCCTGAATCTAGGATTTAACTCCAAGGTATGTGCAAATCTGAGCACTGTACAGTGCTGAAAATCCTGAAATATGTCAGGTTCATTATATATAAAATTAGAGGAGCAAGAAATAGGTGCTTAAATTGCTCAACACCTTGCTACTGTGGTTTACAGATGAGCTATTTTAATAATGGAAAGAAACTGGTACCCTATCACCTGGAAACCTTGCTACAACTAAATAAGCAATGGGAAATGATTTTAGGGGGAAACTATGTTTTTAAACACAATGTTCAGCCAGTAGATAGCCCAATAAAATTTTACTTTAGAAAATATGTCACATGAGATGACACAAAGAGGGGGGAAGGGGGGAAGACAAAAAAAACAAGGAAAAGAAAGAAAGGACAAAAAACAGTCATCACCTTGAGAAACTGCTACAGAGTCTGAAATTTAGATGGATTTATAGCTTTTTTTTAGCATCAAGAAGCCATAATAAAGAGATAAAATATTAGACCGGTAATTGGTATTCTCACTTTGGTACACTTATATCAGGCTGAATTAGAAACTGCAGTGCAGAATGATTCACACAGAGGGAGGCTGAGCACCAGAACACTCAGGGTAAAGTGGTCACAGCACCAGGTTTGAGAGAGTTCAAGAAGCAGTTGGGCAATTCTCTCAGGCACAGGGTGTGACTCGTGACATGTCCTGGGCAGGGCCAGGAGTTGAACTCAATGATCTTGATGAGTCTCTTCCAATTCAGTATTGCCTGGACACATATGTTTTTTGGGGAAACACCTCAAAATTACAGCATTTATAATAAAATTGATGTAGTATTGCATGCATTTGATTTACACCATTCTGTGTAGTACAGCATTATTTCATGAAGATATTAATATTTGGTAATAGGCAGATCTCTTCCTCTTTACGCTGTAAAACTGGCAATATTTCAAGTTGTTTGTTTTCCTAACAATTACAGTTTGAATGGCTATCTTACACAATATTTTCTGAATATATTAATACACATAAATAACTGCAAACTCTAAAAAATATGAGGTTACATTTACTCATGTATCTTGACATTTAGAAATTTTTATGCATTCTAAAGACTTTTCCCTTTGTACAACATTTGAAACATCTCCAGAGATTTGACTATGATTATTTTCTCGTATATCAGGTCACATTTAACAAATCTCAGTAACACCAAAAAGACCCAATGGGTGAACAACCAACAACAAAAAACCTCCATAAAACATAAAAAAAACTCACCACAATCTCTGAGTAGACTGAGATGCACAATTCGAAACTTGCTTAAACTGCAGCAAAAGCACATCTCCCAATTCTTTCACAACAAAATACATTTGTTTTTACACTGCTTTAGCCTAATACTAAATATGGATGACATCTTAACAAATCATTCCTTCAAGAGCACTCCATCCCTCACTTCTGTCACTATGTAAGTCAATCTTACTCCCAATAGAGAATCAGGCAATCACTTGGTTCCTCATCTGCTACTGCACAGTACCCATGGGGCAATCACAGAAAAGGTTTATTTATGCATTAGTGGAAGATTAGATTATTTCATCTGTGCTTTGGAGCAGGCATTTCAACTGGGGTGTTCTCTTCATTTTTCTCACATCCTTCCTTGCTCCTTAGTTTCCTGCAGAGAGAAAAAACCTACAAACCAACACCACAGCACTGTTTCATACAAACCCCTTGGATTGTGTATGCTCCAGAACACGGGTACTGCCCCAAAGCATGTAAGCAAAACCTTGGTACAAAAGGAATTCACTGGAATTAGGCCTGTAGGGACCAATCTTCAACCTCTCTCAGTGCTTTTCTATCCCAGTGAAGTAAACTCACATTAATGGCTTGGTCTACCCTTTAGCCATCGTAAACACGTTTAATTATGAAGTGAAAGGTCACAAAATGATAACTGGCACTGATTCTTTGCTATCTTCCTTGAATTCAGTAATTCTCAGCCTATTTTGCAGCTAGATGACAACTCCTCATTAAGTAAAAAAACTTCAACATCACTTACTTCTCTTGATCTCTTAAGAAAAAATTCTATTTCTTGAGTACTTCAGGCAATAACTTTTTTCTTGATCATTAACTCAGCTTTAGAATTTAAGCTATATACATACCCCCAATTACATTATAACATTAAAATAATGATCTATGCAATATTTTTACATTAAAACTGCAGAATACACAGGATAGAGTGGTAGCCATTAAAAAGCATTTAAGGTGGCATGTTTCAAAAATGCAACTGATTGCTTCCATGGCAGTATTGTGCACACATTGCTACTGTACAGATCAAGACTTTGGCTCTCCAGAACTCAAGAGAATTGTGCAATGGCAGACATAGCTGCCCTATGGCACATGAATGCATACCACACTAGCTAACAAAACAAGGAAGCAAAGTACCACCCCTCCAAAACCTTCCCCAATAGATTTTGCCTTTTTTGCCTTATTTATGTGGCAAGTTTTCACAAGCATTTGTCTACCATTGTATTGGCTCTCTGCACTTCACCCTAACCATGTAGTAAATTTCTCCAAAGTTTATTTGGTTCTTTACTACCATCAAAAAAACCTATCTAGAAAAAAATAAAAAACCAAACCCACCCCACACCATTTGCCATTTAATCCTCTAAGATATTTAGCAAGTTACCTTATGACAGATGCTGTACAAAACAAGGATGCAGTATTACAATATGCTGAAGTTGGTGGTCAGTATTTTACAAAAAACCTAAATTTGTACTGATTAACATGATACGTATGCAATACATTAATTCTACATTAATCTTTTGAGCAGACCTAGACATCTATCCCTTAATCCTTAAAACTAAAGACAGAAATAACAGAGTTTAGTAATGTGCATTCCTCCCTGACAACAGATCCCTCAAACGCATTCCTTCCCAGAGCAGTTCTCGAAGCCATATTGAGAAACAGAATATTTTCAGTGAAAACTTCAGAAAATTTTCAACTCCCACCCGCAGCCCCAGAATTACCTGTCAAAAGGGCTGTCTCAAAAACATTTGTGTTTTGGGACTGAGTAAAACAGAAGGTAGGAATGTTCCTCCAAACACCTACTCGCCCCTTTCCCCGCGGCGGCGTTGGCCTCGTTGGCGACCACTCCCATTCCCACCCGGCTGATGCCTCAGCGTCACCCACGGTCCCGAACACATGGCTCAGGCACTCGGCTCTGGAGCTGCCAGGCACACGCAAGGAAACTGAAGTAGGTTAACGCTAGGAGACTGCTGAAATCAAATTGTAATATCAAATGGATTGAAGTGAGCAAAATTGATGAACTCCACTGCTTCTCTTAATAGCGTTGCTCTGATCTTGTTTAAGCACTGGATAGATGCGCTGACCTCTGCGTGTTTGTTCACCCTGAAGGGTGGCCACACGAATATATCCCTCAATGGAACTCTGGCCTATTTGTACACAAGTGGTAACCCTTTTTCTAATAAAAGAAAAAAGGTACTTTGTTGCTGAATTTGATGCATTTATGAAAATCTTAACTACGCTGCCATTATCTCCATTTACCCAAGCAAGTTATTTCTACTTATAAATATCAAAGTGACACTCAGTTCCCCAGAGCCAGGTACAGTCAGGCCATTGCAAAGGTTAGGGAAATGGGGTAGGAAATGAAGGAGTCTCTTTTGTCAACCAAGCTCCATCTAGAAATTTGCCATAACTGTCTCATCTCCTTCAGCTTGTAGCAATGCTTGGATCCACCAACACCCCAGTGCAGGACAGCAACCAACACAGAACAGAAGGTGAATATGTTTGACACACTTCAGTCTTCAACACCCTCAGAGGACTGTGCTACACAAAAACTGTGTTTCACTGTTACAATTAACTGGATCATGTCCAAATTATTTTAAGGTACATAAATACATAGTAAGCACTTTACATAACACTAAGCTAGAGGTTAGGACTTGGCATAGATCTAGTACTCCCAGTAAGAGGTCAGGCAGGGAACCCAAGTGGCAAGGAAACTGCATGTCAAACATTTACCAAACAGAGCAAAACCTCTACTTGTATCCTTGATCTACCGTTAAAGACAGCACCATTTAGCTGAAAAAACAAGTTTGTGTTTGAGTCATGGCTGCTTTTGATTTAGGATTACTGTCCCACTGCAATCCCCAGTTCCAAGTTCTACACTACAGTACACTCATTCCTGTTGTCATTCCCCCCAAAAAACTGATCATAAGCTTATCAGTAATGCATACCAATGTCAGTTATTTCACTTAAAAATGGCCTTTTTCTTTTGTATGTTAAATGACATTTTAAGTTTGTTTTGAAATGTTGGGACAGAAGTTAACTTTTGACTTTTAAATGAAGCTTACACTCTACAAAATTTAAACACATACTTCTGATGCTATTCATCTAACAGCATAGATCCGTCCCATAACTCAAGGTTTGTATTTATATCATGGAAAATGAGAATAGCTAGAGAACCTAGGTATCAAAACAACTTAAAAGACATAAATCTATTGCAGCTGAATCAAACAAAGCTGCTTCAGAAAGAGAGGGGCAAAGACATCTCCCATTCTTGTCACTCGTCAGAAAAAAAAGAATGCTTAATGAGCAGATTTTTTTTTTTCCAGAAAAAATTAATTTTTACTTTGTACTGTTATGCAAGATAACATAATTAAACTGCTTCATTATAGTTGAAGATGTAATTTTTTTTTACATGTCTTCTCAATAAGATTAAACCACCTCATTACTCATTTGGATAAAACCATCCTGATTTACAAAACTGAAAAATGGTTTTCAGTGTGCTCACAGAAAGTGCTTCTGAGGTTATTCTATGACAAAAGACCACAGTCATACCAGTGACTTGGCACTAGGTAACAAAATGGAACAGGGACAGAGTTCTTTTGCACATTAAAACTATAATGCCCAGTTAGAAATTGACAAATGTACAAAGGGATGAGATAATTAACACTTCTTAGTTTGCTTTTTTGGTCTCTAAATTACAACCTTCTTCCTCATCCTGGCACACTATTAAAAGTCATTTTGTTCCTTCAGTAAGTAGATCTGAAGCAGCACTCCTGACTATGTCATTTATAAAACTGGAAACACTACAGATGCAAAAAGGCACAGGTCAGTCCCTGTCAGTTAAGACATGACACTACACATTTGCAACACAGAAGTTATTGTTGCAATTTTAAAAATAGCTGAACCAAGGCATGAACCCAAGAGCTTCCACATAGCAGAAATGAGCAATTGCAGCTAGGCATTTTTAAAGTATTAAATACACATTTTCAGAAGTATTAGAGATGTTTGTTGCCTCTACATCTCCAAATTGACATATATGAGGACCCTGATCATCCCTAGGCTAGGCCTCTATATGTTATAAAAAAAGAAAAATAAAAAAAATGCTTCACAATCCCAAAAATTTCCAAAACACCAGAAACCAAAAGCAGTTATTAGAAATACAAGGTTCACATTTCTAAGTCACATTTCTTTCCCAGATCCTGTGCTCAGCATTTGGCATCAGCAAGTCTCTAGTTCCACACATAACACACCCAATACCACTCTTTGTCTACATCTGCCTCTAGTTCTAGTTTTCTTTTTCCTCTATCACATTTCTATTATGAATAATGGAAATTCTAGTTTCTTGAAGACTTACTAGAATGGGAAAATATCCTTAAAGCAGAGGTCCTGATTGGGGTAGACCCTGAGAGCACTAAACACATATTAGATATTGGACACATGTAAATATTAAGACTTCGGACTAGACAGTCTTCTGCTTACAGCAGCACTGACAGATGTGAATTTGTCCCTCTTAATACATTAAGTTACGCTGCAAAGTTTAAATCTAAATTTAGGATTTTCCGTCTTGCAACTAATTCTTCCTATTGGTGAAGCAAAATTAGACACAGGACTCCACTGGGCCACTTGAAAAATTCTACGGAATCTGGTATTTTCTTTTCCTCCTCTGCTCTACCTCCTAAATGAATGCAAGAAAGCTAACATTGCACAAGAAACATCCTAAGGGACAAGAGCTGTTGATCTCTTGAGGCAATTTGATTCTCTTATTGCTCTGACAGAAGAAATGGGCCACTGGGGCCAGACCATCCAGGCAAGGGACTCCTTTGGGATCGATGGTCAGGATTCCCTTCCCTTGAAGGCAAACACATGCCCTGCAGCAAAGGGCTGCAGTGCACAGGAGCAGGATGGTTATTACCAATTGTGCCTGTCTGCTGCAGCCCTGATTTGTGCTGGGACATGAACTCAGCAGCTCCCGCTTCTTGCCACAGAGCACCCCTGGTCTGCACCTGAGCTATGCAAACCTGCTCAGACCGGGCTTCACAGGGTGCAAACACACCTGAGTGCACAACATTTTTCTAGCCCAGAGCTGACAACTGGATTATATAACATGCCTGTATGTGTTTCATACGTAGGTGAGCAGTAATTTACAAAGTCTTCAGAATCTACAGCGGGGGGACTAGAACAAGATGATTTTTAATGTCCCTTCCAAGCTAAACCATTCCCTGATCAATCAGTAAAACAGAAGTGCATGTCAAGTTTGGAGTTTGTGAGTTGGAAACTGAGGGGTAAATATTTAAATATCACATTTAAATGTGAAAACATCAAATATAATTTTAAAAATTACCGACCAAAATGTTTTCAGACTCAGCAAATAACCCAAGAAGGATTATCATATGCATCTTGAATCATAACACTTGAAAATGATTAATTCATTGTGCAATAGATGCAGAGAAAGACTTTCCATTCCCACTACTACTGTTATTTTAGAAGCCTGTCTTAGGGGAAGGCTAAATATTAGCTTAACTTATTTATCCCACAAAATAGAAGGTGCAGAGAGTAGTCTTGTTTCTTTATGTCCAGATGGAATTAAATGACATAAGGAACTGAAACTCCTGAAAATTTTTATTTCCACATTCAATTCTGAGCATCTGGAATGTTTGGACTATTCAAACTTTCAACAGATTTTTATATCACAGCTAATGATTTTCATTACAACCCTGGAGAAGGGAAATGACTTTCTTTTTTTAAGCAATCATTGTGAAGTATCTTTCAGACTGTATGGATATACCAAGCCGATCAGAACTGACCCAGTATGTGAAGAATGTCACGCTTTCACATATGTTAATAATATTTCTGAATCATGTCAAGCTGAAACCTGACTTCAAAGACATTCAGAGTGACTAATATGCCTGACACAAGAAAAGGGCATGAAATGGAAAAATTAGAGACCGAGAAGACAATGCTAGAATGTATTTTTTTAAATAGAGTGATAGCAATAAAATGCAATATAAATGCTAAAGTTTAAACTGGTTAATTTAACTCTAAAGCATCACTTATTAGACTGTGTTCATTATCTGTAAAAGCAATTTTCATCCTTAAATTATTTGCATGATTCAAGTATATCAAGCACAATTCTAATTTTTTCCCCTAAAAAGAATAAGCACAATATACTGCAAACAAGAAAACCACCCATATTACTCAGCCTTCCCTTCTGTGCAAAAATGTCAGTATTATTAATTGAACATTTTTATTGAATGCTCTCCATATGGAGATCATATAGATGAATTAGATATGTACAACATTATCATTTATTTCATTTTACACTTACTATAGCTGTCATATAAATCTTTCCACAAGGTGTGTTCTTATGGACACTAAAATCTCATTGATGGAGAAAATACTCCTCTTACTTTGTCTCCTGATAACAATCTCTTTCTAGAAAAATCTCATTTGTAAGACCAGTTATAATCACAGAATTGATTGGCTGAATAGACATGTCATTATACAGTGCACATTCCCCCTGCAAAGAGAATTATTATTTATTAATAATTTCAGAGGGATTTGTAAATGGAGAGGGGTCTTTCCCTAATGCTTCATCCTGGGGAACGATATACACATGTTCTGCATCACAAAGCAGCTTCATAGAAGTATATATTAATGAAGTATTGATGTGGCAATTCTTGCAGAAACAAACTCATGTTGTGTTTTAAATGCAAGGCTACCTTGTATACATGTGATACTGATTCTTTACACACACAGGGAAAAAAAATTTTAAAACCTGAACCTGAAAATATTTAATTATTAGATAAAAAAATATAACTACAATTAAAAAACACAAACAAATTTCACTTACTGTAAAATTAATTTTAAAAAATCTCTGTAGTTGTCATAGCTTATAGCTTAATGAATTGGTTCTCTTGCTTTAATTTAAAATCAAGCATGAGATAATAAAATGGAGACAGTTATACATTATATTACTGTATTAAGGTTAAGAAATAAATATGCAAATATGGAATTTCAAATTACTTTAGAGACCATGTAAGTAGGCAAGGTTTATAAATATGAAAGGAAATCAGCCCTGGTAAAAACTCATGCAGCTCCACTGGCATTCTTCATAAATGTATATTTTTAGAAATGCATTTATAACACTTTCATTAACACTTTGGGTAACATACAGTACAAATTCCTACTGTTTTTTTCCTAAAATTTGCCCTATCAACAGTTTAACAGGTTCATTCTTTTCAAGAATTACCCAAAACTCTTAGCTCTAACTCTTCCTTTCACTTTAAGGTGAATTTAAAATTTACCACTATTTCCTTGTGATGGATTTTCCTTTCAGGACTCTCTCTCCCTCCTCCATAACACTGCTTCTGTTATTGTTTACAAATTCTGGGTTTGTGCTGACTGTGACTGAAATCCAGAAAGGATTATTCTGTTCCCAAAACTAGCAAGTCCAAATCCTTCCCTGAGGATCAAATCTGTCAATGCCTACCAGAAGTGTTAGCACTGGTTTTCCCCTAGATGGAATGCATTACAGCATTACACCCAGGGAGGGTTTTCTTACCTATAGCAAAAAAANAAAAAAAAGGAAAAGCTTCTTTTTAATGCCCAGGCACAGAATCCCAAAGCTTCAAGAAACACATCACATCTTGCTCTTTGCTTTTCACTCCTTGAGTGACTTTTGGAACCTACCCTTGTTTTCTGCCTATCCATCATCGTCTTCATAACCCTTCACCCTTCTGAGCTCCTAAAGGATTATTTTTGTGTTGGATGAAGTCTAGTGACCAAGAACCAGGAACAGGCAAACTAAAACTAGAGCTCTCTCATGTGTAGGGCGAGGCAGCCTCTCAGGTTCAGTCACCTGCCAGGAGGGTGGCACATGGGCGCTGTCTGGCCACACACAAACTCCACACCACCTCCAGCTGCCTCTTCCCAAGGCATGAGGGAACACGAGGTAGCTGGCAGTGCTCTAAAAGCCAAACAGGGATAAAATCCCAATGGATGTGAAGAAAGCTTGAAATTATATTTTTCACAGTACATGCAGAGGCCAGACAGAGGGACAGAAGGCTCAAATCTTCAGGACATCAGACTTAATGAAGTTTTCTTTTTTTTTTTCCCACAAATTTCTAATTAGATTGTACACATTTAGTGACAAGTTCACTGTGGCTACTCTTTTTCTTCCACTTATATTACCAGGTACTGAATACCACAGCTATTTCTTTCATGGGAAAAAAAAAATCCAGTAAAATGTAAGCTATCTTTGAACACTTCCTGAGCTTTTCCCATTATTTGTCTTACCACTAGGCTACTAGCACCACAATCCTGAACAGCCCTATCTTTTTGTAAAACAATAAAATAGCAAAATTATAGCTTTGCACTTCTGAGCAGACACACCGATACAGTGTGGAAAGTGACATCATTTCCCTCCTAATTGATTCTGTGGAGTCTCTTAAAATAGAAATAAAGAGAGGAAAATAACCATGGTGGGAGGTCTCATTAAACTTTCCAGGGAGCTTCCTTACTGTGAACTAGCACAAGGTAAGAACCTACAAAGCTAATATACCCCTGCTGAATAAAACCCCTGCTGATCATCGCGATCCGGCGTGGAATTCCTTCTAGTTGCATTACTAACCCTTCCTCTTATACCTTTACAGAGAGTAAAAAAGCAACCCTTTACACTACCCCCAAGATAGCCTGGCCATTCTGTGCCAGTCAAACCACAACACTGAGAAAGCTCAGAGTTTTTCCACCACATCTGGACTCTTAATTCATGACTTTCTGGAAAACAAAATTTAAATCTTAACTCTCTTGTCAACGCCTATTTGCAGAAGTAAATGATGAAAACTTCACCTGAAATGCTGTCATACCCTGAGAGAGTTACAGTTATTTAGAAGAGGCATGCCAATTGTTTGTCAAGACTGTTGGACAGGAGGTCACAAACTATTTCCTCCCACCCTTACAGTTTTAATTCCCAAACTGCTCAAAGTCCTTCAAAATCCAGATCTCTTTGAGAACACAGGTATCAACTGAGACTGAGCAACAAGGAAACAGGAGCATTCAGATTATCAAAACACTGAGCATCACAATAAAATATGCAAGACAAACACAGTCTTAGCTCTAAGATTTGCTGATTGAAGATATGAGGCAGTATATTTAATCCAGAGCATAACATCTATATTCTTTTCTCATAAACTCTGTAGCAGTGCTCATATGAAGGCTGGAAGGAGCACCTTTCTTATGTCTCAATTATTCTTTTTCATGCAAACATGAATCTTGTGGAATATTTGATGACTTAAAGCAAGGAAGAGAAGCCAAAAGGGAAGTAACAGGACTTGCAGCAAGAGAAATCAAAACCTGGAGACAGTCATCACCACTGCAAGACTTCAAGCATTAAGACACTCAGCTGCTGTGGACTCACAGCAAGGAGCTTTTCTCCTTTCCAGAACTCTCTAAAAGAGGACAGGCTGTAATTTAGGCATCACAAAGAAATACCTGGGGACCAACCAAAGAACCACCTATGTTCCTATTTATGTATCAAAATTATTCACTCCTCTTCTACTCTCCCATTTTTGCCCAAAATCCTTAGGTATGTCACAGCATGTGTTGTTTTCTGTTGATCGCTTGATCTTAAATGGTAGCTTAATTCTGCATTTTCACATCTTCTGTTGGTTGGGTTAGGGAGCTAAGAGGATGTATGTACATATGAATATCTCCTTGGAACTTCCCAGCTACCAACTTCTGTGCCCAGAAAGTACCTAGGAACCAGACAGGCAGATCTAACCCTCCAGTTTTGAGTAATGAACACACCTTGGCTACACCATCGATCAAGTCTTGCTTTGACACAAACAGTCTGCCAAATCTCAAACCTCTCTACTTTGATTAAGGTCATCAAGAAGGCAGATCCATTCCTGAAAGCAAATTCAAAAAAATCTCTGCTGATAAAGTTTGCAGCTGACAGGAAAGAAAGATGAAAAACAGGTGAAATGTTAACGATAACAGCTCCACATAGCTTTCTTTAGCATAGAGACAGGCTGAAAAAGATGAATTTCAGTACTGCTAGACCTTCTTACTTGCAACACAGACAGCAATATGCCCTCTGCTCAAGGAGAAGGACTGCACTTAGGATCATCACTTTGGGACCCATAGGACTGGCATCAGCTGCTGCAGAAGACAGAACCTGGTGGGGGAAGATTCACTACACACAGGCAGACAATGCCTCAGGGCCATTTCCCACAAGGACAGCACTGGAGTTCCTCACAAGTAAAATGAGCAGCAGACAGGAGCACTCAGTCTTGGGAGATGCAGCCTGCTCTGGAGGGCAGAACAGAGAACTACATCCCAAATCCTGCTGCCAGAGGAAGGGTGTGCACAGGGGCCCGGGAATGCCGCTCAAGCTGCCAGATGCTGTGGGTGTCTACAGGATACAGAATGCTTTTACCACATCACACCAAAGTGAGGAAGTTGGTGAAGGTTTCTTTAAACAAAGTGAGCAAGTCTCTGGATCAGACCCTTGCTCTCATAGGGGTCTATAACTGCCCTGACATCTTCAGCAAAGGTGACAAGGCAGGACACAAGCAGCTGAGAGAGATTTTTGGAGGGTGTTAGAGATAACTTGCTGACATCAGTACAGGATGAGCCAACCAGATGTGATGCACAGCTGGACTTGCAGTTCACTAACACAGGAAGAACTGGGTGGGCATGAAATAATCAGTTGGAGCATTGGCTGTCACAACCCTGGAACACGGTTCAAGATCCCAAAAAAAGTGAAAAAGAAGTATAGACTCCAGATCTGGGAAAATAATGCAGTAAATCCTCTTGGAACACATTTCCGGGCACATGAAAGAGTAAGTGACAAGGAAGAGTCAGAATGGGTTTACTAACAGTAGATCCTGCTGGACCAATATGGTTGTTCAATCTCAGAACCCAGAGGAAGAATGGGTGGGGTAGCATAACACCAGGAATGGGACAAAACCCAAGAGATTTGTCTTGGACAGTTTTAATGGCATTATTAGACTTGTTTTTCTACAACTAATAATAATTAGACTCAATCTTTTCATTATATTACAAATAAATGCTTGACTCTACATATATGAATTGTATGTTTATTTGATTTCTTGCATGCATCCTCCTTACCCATAACAGGATTTTTGGAGTAACAGAAGGTCAAAGTGTTTCAGCTCCAGTCAGCACTGGCCACTGGGTCCATGGCACTTGAGTTGCTGGAGCTGCAGATTCCCATGTTACCTTTGTTTGCCTTAGCTTTGTAGGAAGCACAAGTGAAGCATTTCCTTTGAGTTTGCCTTTAAAAGGCAAAAATTTACCAGTTCTGTACAGAATCTATTAGATACAGTACAGATGAGTCTTGCAGATGCACATGATAAATATGCACAGTGTATTTATCTATGTATAATATCATCTCATGTAAATTAAAACCAGCCTTTCACATATTCCCAGAATGTCCTTCTATGTTCCCAGCTGAATAGGAATGCCTTGTGCCCAGGAACTGGGCCACCTGAGCTGCCACCTGCAAGGGCAAGCCAGGACAGAGGGTAACTGAAGTCAAGTAGAGCAAGAACAAACTAAAAAATCTGATGGCATAAGGTTTAGTCATACCCCTCCTCACCCCCTTCCCCACCTCTAACTGCAAGAGGAAAAGGACTAAGAGATGGGATTGCAAAGGAATTGAGACAACAGGGTCTCATGGTAAAGTGACTGAAGTTAATTTGGGGTCCCAAGGTGTAAACCTCCAAGTCCAGCCTGTTCTGGCCTGCTCTGGTGAGCAAAGCTCCTTGTTCTCCATGCATGACTGCTCCTCCTCTCCTCTCACCAGGCTCCACTGGAGATTCCCTGGTTGCCTTTCCCTGGTGCTGAGTGTGCAGCCTGCCCTTCTAGCACAAGGATCTCCTCCAGCTCAGAGTGCAGCAGCCAGCACCCAGGCAGGGCTCCCCTGATGGTCTAGTCCTGTCAGTAGAAAATACTATTTTTCCTTGGTTTTTTTTCCTCTTCCCCCCGCCTTTTTTTAGTCTGTTTTCCCCTTTCCTTTATTCCTTTGAAACACAAAACTGAAGCAAACAATACTACAGAATAATTGATCAACATGAAAGAGTTCGGTATCTTTTGAGTATACACCACCAACAAAAAATGCAGAGAAGCCCTCCAGTGCAGGTGGTTCACAGTTTCAGGCTATGCATGGACTACACCAAAACCTGAAGGGATATAATGTGCAGATTAGCTTTTTATCCAGGTGTCACAAGCCTCTGAATAATTCCCCCTGATGCGACAGGGGCTTGCTTCTCATACACAGATTTTTCAATAGCTGACAGCCCCATCAACAGAGCCACTGTCATTCTGAGATTGCACAAGTGCAAGCACAGATGCAGTTCTACAAAAAAAAACCCTCATCTATTTGCTTTTTGAGCGAAACGATTTTTTCATAAGAATATGCTGGTTTATGTATTTCAAGACTCTGAGCATTCTCCACCCCCTGCCTGTTACCCAGGGAGACTATATGATGGCATGGTCACCATGGAAACAGTGGACAAACTTAAGATGTTTTCACTGCTGTAGATAAAAGCCATCTGCATTATTTTTTTCATTTCTGTTTCTCCAGGCTCACGCTCCCAAGCCAAACTGTGACAGCTGTGGTGCCACTCTGCAGCCAAGAATCGTGTACCATTCCCAAAGCAGCATCCCTGTGACATCCCTGGGCTCACAGGTGGGGGACAGGGCAAACCTCCTACAGGTAATAACAGCACGTGTTTGCTGCAGCAGCCACCTGCCCTCCTTCCTCCCCCACCTCACAGGAGCCCACTTGGAAGATGTTTCTCAAAGTTTTTTCGCCACATTTCAAGAGGGGAAAAAGTACACACTTTGCCTAAACAGACAAAAAAGGGGCTGAAGAGCATCTTTGTAGCTTTTTATCCAGGTGTCACAAGCCTCTGAATAATCCTGATGGGACAGGGTCTTATTTCTCATGCACAGCTTTTTGGATAGCTGGAATTCCTTGACTGTGGGTATTTGACACTGAGTGGTATCATCTCTCTGTTTATTCAGGAATAGTTGATCAGAAATGCATAAATAATTATTTTCATTATATGTGAGATGAAAGTTCAGTAAACAGTCTTGAAGCTGGGCTGTTTCTCTGTGGCTAACAAATAAAAACACATTTTCTTCTGCAGTAGGCCAAGATGACTGAATTCAACCAAAAATATCTATTAATTAAGCATCAAATTAGGTTTCTGCAGTGTTTTCCAGACAAAAAGTGGATGTTCTATTACACATAATTAGTTTGATGGAGGTTGAGTTTTGGGTTGCTGTTCTTGCTGGGTTTTGGCTTTTTAAGAAACTTTAGGATGTTTCTGTTTTTCTAGTCATTAAGCCAAATTTGTGACATTGGTACATGAATATACCCTTTCCAAAGGGTATATTTACTAAAAAAAATTGTTGTAGAAAACCAATTTATTCACAATGGCACTTCAATTAAATTGACAGACATCTCAGAGAATGCTTCTCAATTTCAATAGTCACTTGTAATTCTGTTTTAATCTTTCAGTGGGTAGAAATGTACTGTTTAATGTTACATGCCTGCTATGTGCTTATGCTCTCTGTAGCTTATAAATCCTCTGACTCCTATCAAAACATCACAGCAAAATAATTTTATTATTGGATTTTGTTAAAGTTGGGAGCTTCCTACCAAATTAAAGACCTGTCTATAAGTTAAAGACAGTCACGGAGGAGGCAGCTGGTGTTTTGACAAGTCAGAGTTTCTTCCCTGCTTGTTTACAGCCAATTCTACCCTGCACAACGGTCTGCAACAAAATCCTGCCCCAGGCTGTGATCAGGATATTTCTGAAGCAACTCTAATAAAACAGACGTTCTTTTTCTCTTATGCTAAGATTATTTTTCCAAATGTCACATCACTCATTATTTTTCACTTTGAATCCTTTCCAGCTTCTTTGCTGAATGCATCAACCAGAACTGAGTATACTCTTGAAGTAAAGGTCTTAATGCTCAGTTAAGAAAAATAAAAACTACTAAAAGTTCTACACTTGAGAATTACAGATGTTTGTTCAGTCTGTCTCATGAAACTGAAATCCTTCTTTACTACTGTAATTATTCCCAATATCCCACTGATAATGTACACAAAGCAGGAATACAATTAGAGGTGGTAGCTCAGCACTTTGAATTAAGAATACAAGTAAATTGCTGCTAATTGTTTTCAGATGCCACCTTCAAAACAGAACTAATTTAAATTTAAAATTTATTGCTTTAAGTCAGTGAGACAGCCTGAAATGAACTGACAGCCAAAACTATCTAACTTCTAAGTAAGTTAGTATAAGCTATAGAGAAAAGATCAACAAGAATGGAAAAAAAATGGTTTGCAATCTTTTTGCCAAGATTTGCTACTTCCATACCCTATTGTTTAAATAAATAAATAATAAATAAGCAAAGGAAAAATTAAAGCTTTAGCAAGATGTAGGGATTTGAATCACATAAAGAATTCCTCACCGGCAGAAACAAGACAGGGAAACACAAAACATTCAATATCTGCATCATAAGCATGCAGCATTCAAAAAATTGAGTAGAAAGAAAAGAGCAGCAAGGCATGAGCAGGTTTTGGTCAGTCTGTGACTTTAATCTCAAAAGGCTTCTGAAAGAATGTGTCCTTCTTAAGCAGGAAGGGATCAGAAAAATGAAAGAAATTCTCCACTAGATTTTAAGGGTCTTTCCTCCAGAAAGACTCCTAAAACAAAGACTGTTCTTAAGAAGAAATCAGCTCTCCTGCAATGTTACCTATCCACTGTTTTTGGTTGTTTACCCTTTCTCCAGTGTAGCAGCTGAAAGCAGGGACATTTATAGTCCTTTTTGTGGGCAAGATGTAATAATTATCACCATCCTCACTAATCCAACCTATAAACTTATTAAGTGAAGGAAACCTATACAGGCCAGAGGTGGTCATGCCTAATAAGTTTAAAGACCTCCTTCCATTTATCTTATCAAAGATAAAATCAAGAGGCATTTTGTCACAATTTGTAAGTGTCCATCGGCCAGAAAGGATTTCTTTTTAGAGACCAATCTACCAGCCAGAGTTTAATGAAATCTAGTGGCTGCATGTTGCATAATAATATCATACAGTGTTTTTACTGGTTCCTTTCTGTACTGTATAGAGCTGTAGCAGACAACACACAAGCTTATGACTCTCTCAGTGCAGCAGAAGCAATATGAAGATTCAAAATTCAAGTATTTATAATGAGATTTAGTTTGTGATTTGAAATTCTACCTGTCATTTGAAGTATAATAATCTTTTGTTTTTCAATAAAACCTATCAATGTAGTGAGGAGAAATTATTTGCTTTACAAAAATTCTTTGGGATATAGACTTAATCAAGGGAGCTAAATTCCTTCTCTGCAAATTTGTTTTGCTCTAAGTCAAAGCTATATCTGGAAGGCCAGCTGTGGAAAAGCAGCATATGGGAGGACTTGATGCTGCATTTTGGAAGTTTGGCAAGGTACAGAGCACCAGCAGCTGAGCAGGATGGGACAAGCACAGGAGCCAAGGACAGGATGTGACAACAGGCCAGGAAGAAGATGGGCAGTCTGAGGAACTATCTTTAAAAAATAAGAGGTTAACCAGGTGCCTGTAAAAATCAAGGACAGTGCAAATGACACCTGGACACTTTAATCCAAATAAGATGATGAATACAGAAAGCAAGATACACTGCACTGGAGGGTCTTGCTGCAAGGTACTTGAGAAGAACTGTTGCCAATAAATGACTGAATAAATATCTTTCTTTAACATACCTCTGCCTCATTTTGTAACTAAAGATGCTCTTGCATCCAAAAAGATATCCATCCATACCACAAGTAATCCTGAGAAAGCAAAGGGCAAGGATGAGATATAACTAAAGCATTCTATCACATACAATGTTAGGAACTAGTGAGGGATATATAAAAATCAATACTACTTTGAGGAGAATACTACTTTAGCCCTAGTATGAGTAGTACTGGTACTACTTTGTACTTAAGTATATATACTAAGTAGCTCTGGGGAAAAAAAAAAACCTTCCAAAAAAACCCTGAGTTATTTTTGAGTGCTCTTTTTCACCTGAGATGTACAGATGTTTGTTGACACCTTATTCTGATTGCCAAACTGAGTGCTTTTAGCCAACCAACAGGTCTTTTCTGATATCAGAATATATTTATAGTGGTGTCTCAGACCAGGCAATCCATGAAGGTATGTCCTCCCTTGTATTCTTCCCAAAGAGTTGGAGTGTCTCTGTTTATCTGCTAATACACCTAAGAAACTGTTCAAGCAGCTGTCCCTCTGCAAACCACCATTCCTGGAGTTGCCTATGTCTCCACAGCCACCCCCATTCTCAGGATGATCTTTATATCTATCTAGTATACAAGAAAGCTTTCAGAAGTTCTCTAAAGATAGACAGCTCTATGTGTCTTGAAATACAGTGTCATTACTCCCAGTGATAATGCTGGCTTGTGACTTAAAAGGACAGTCAAGCCTTTAATCCTTTAAAATTACAAGATGAAAGAGAGGATTGAAGCAATATTTTCAAAAATGTCAAAGTGATTCACATGTCTAGTTCTCTCCTGAAATTTTGAGAATGTAGGCTTTAAAGTTGCTTAACAACTTATTTTAAGGGACCCAAATCTCTAAATAATGATAAGTATGCTCCATTTATGTAAAAATGAAGTGAGAGCATGCTCAGAACTGATTCTTGAAAACATTGAGATTAAAGGAATCAGAAGATAGAGGAACAGAATTGTTCAGATTTTTCCAGCATGTCAGTACAGAGCAGCCTATATGTGTTTCTATAATAAGATCTCTCACATCTGATAGAAATGCAAATTGTTTAGGAGCAAAAAGGGTTTGCTTTTTATATTTGCTGTATATATATATTTCTTTATATTTATAAAAAAATATAGTGCTACAGATAGAATAAAGTTAGCCCATTTCTGAGTAATTAAACACCAGAGAGATGGAGATTTCTGCAGAAAAACAAAAGAAAAAACAGACACCAAAAGCAACTAAAAAAAAATAAAACTTCTTTCTGTTAATTTACATATTTTTTGTTGGTCCCTCCTAACAAGAATCAAGATTACAGAACATACAGTCTTCCCTTGTGCCATCTGCAAGCTCCTATGGCTTAGCTCTCCTTTAAACTATTATGGAGGACTCATCCTTCACTTCAACACTCCTATTTCTGCCCAATGTGGAAGACAGTCTGGCTGGTCTCTTAGAGATTTTCCCTTCCCATACTCATGCAAGTGTTTTTTTACTACACTAAATGCTGTTACTAAACAAATCCTTGCTGCAATGGAAGTCTGAGTTTTTCACTTTCCTTTTGGTGGCTGTTTGGCTTTATGCAGCAGCAAGGGATGCATCTGTTACTGAACCTTACAGTTTGTATCACTGTAAATTATTTCTTTTTTTTAAAAAAATAGACATTTTAGCAGAAGAACTGTGTGTAGCTTATCACTGGCTTTTGATGAGACCAGATGTGATGACAATAGGGAACTTCAGGATGCCAGCAGCATCGGGGCAATTGCAGACCTTCTACAGAAGACAGGAACTACCCAAATCTCACTACTTGTCTACAGTCCACGTAAAGACAAGGCTGAGGGGAAAGCAGCTATTTAACAATGACCCTACATACTGCATTTTCCTTTCTAGGTCTCAAAGGCAATTTGTTCTTTCATATATAAAAGTTAAAAGTATATGCACAGCTCTTTTCTCCCACACATTTCTAACCAGTCTAAGTACCTGCTTGGATCCTATCAGTTTATCATCCAGGCTACATCTCTAGATGCCATAAAGATTTTGTCTATTCACTTCTGCAGCTTACTTTTACTGGACAAACAAAAATTTACTAGGCCTACAGGCTGGCTACTAGAAGACAGCAACTAGAAGACAAGACAAAATCTTAATATTATATGAAAGCCACGCGTTGAAGAGACATTTGCTTTTTATCTCTCACAGGAAATCAAAGATAATTAGGCAATCAACATTGCTATTTGAACAAATGGAAAACAAAATAAAGCACATCAATGTAATCCCCTCTCCAGAACGCTTAAATTCTAGTTTATGACAGAAGGGTGAGTTTTAATAAATTTTATATTCAGCTGATTTCTATCATCAACAGAAGTTTTAAAATAGATAAATTCCAAACTGTCACTCAGAGTAAAAGGAGCCCTATTTCATATATTCATAAGTAGGCATGAGACAAGTCTGTGGTAATTTGTTTTGTCTTTTTTTTCCACCCATCTCCACAATGCAATTTAAAGCTTTTTGTCAGAGCTATTTTTAAATATTTTACTTCATTACTTCCACTTATTTCCATTAAGCAAATTTTTTCTTTACTCTGCTTAATCCAGTTATTAAACACACATTAAATTAAAAGGTTATTCAAACGATTAGGATGGCAGAAAAAAAGACTGATGAGAATTTTGTTTCCTGTCTAAACTTCCATTTGTATCACTTCATATTTACAAATAACACCGACTGCCCATCGTGATAGGTCTAACTAAGGCAGGATTTCTGCTTCTTACAACAAACAGGTAGGCAATGACCTTGGGTTTATTTCATTCCAAAAGCTACTCTGCTTTTGCAGGTGGAAGAGGCATCTCTTCTCTTTGTAAGGTAACATGTCAGCTGCCAGATTTCATGCAGTGGTGCTGAACTCTTTTGCCTGGACTAGAGGCTGGGTCATGCCTGTCCTGAATCACCTGCAGTCAAGGAGAGAGACTTCACCCACAGGCTAGACCTGGGATGGTACAAAGGAGTGGAGGGAGGGAGGACAAATTCTGCTTGTGAACACACCAGGCAGCAAGTCATGGCAAGCCTAAAGGAGTGGAGGGGCAGCAGCCTATTTCTGAAACAGGGACATTAAAAAATGGAAAGCCACCACTGGAAACCAGAGAGGATTATGTATTCTTATGGATCTTTTAGGGAAACATACAGTCCCATAGTTTACTGCATAGGCTTAATTTAGCCTTGCATAAATAACCATCTGCAAGATGCCCCTAAATGTTTTTTTTCCCCTTTGAGTTTGCAGCTTTCCACATCTAGTTCATTCTGGGCAATGTTAGGTAGGCAGACGTTTTCCCACCGTTTATTAGCTGGCATTGTTTTAGAATCAGTACTAGTTTGTTTTCCAAGTACAACATCGCACCACAGCATGATTTAAGAGCTAAATTGTCACATTCCAGAGCAAGATTTTAAATGTGATTTAAAAAACTCATGTAGTACATCAGAATCATCACAAGTAAAATCACTAATGAAAATTATAGACACAAAAAGCTTCAACGTCTTTTGTATCTTCTATCTTTCTTTGCTTATGTAGGGACTCAATGGAATTAAAGATGTCATTTAGCAAATGGCAACGAATAGTTGCTCACAGTTCATCTTCTAGACAAAACCAACCCAAAACAGCAAAAAAAAACCCCTAAATGTAATTTTTAACAATGTCACTGACATATATGGAGTTGCACTCTACAGAAGAAAAGATCTATCAAGAAAAATGAAGATCCACTATTTTGAGAGACAGGTTATCGAGCTGTTTTTTTAAGTATTCCATAAATTGTTTTTTTAAGTATTCCATAAATTTGCTGAACTGCAAATACTTATTGCTAAGATTTCAGTGCTGACAGCTTAAAGTCAGAATTTGGAGATGAATCCTTGAATACGATATCCCAAATGTCACTGAGTAACTGACAATATGCAGCAACTCAGAGGCAGGGCTTCACTAATGAGTTTCAAATTTTAAAAATGCCACAAAAGATTTAATTTGTGAGTGTTTAACAGAGATGATTTCTGCTCTGAAATAATATAGCCACTCTCCATGCGCTGTTTTAAGTAGCAGATGAACAGACACATCTTCTCACTATGAAGGATATGACTGGATTTCAGGAAGAACTGAGAAGTATATTCTCTGCCTATTACCATAAACACATCAAAAATATACATCCACTCTTACAGGTCTATGAATGCCATTTTTTTCACTGGGAAACCCTCTGACCTAAGCCTTTACCTGAAGTACAGGTTCCAGTCAAAAAAATTTTCAGTTTATTTTCTGATACTTCATCTTTAATAGGTTAAAAATAGCACATAAGCCTAACATAAACAATATTCAACTGATTGAAAACCAGCACATTTTTCATTTGTTTTATTTAGGAAAAGGAAAAAAAGGTAAAAAAATTCAAAAGTAGTCCTCCTCACCAACTCACTTAGTTTAGCTAACCTTCTAGGGGCTTCTACTGAAATCATGGACCTCTATGTTAATTCAGTAAGAACAAAGGCAAATTTTACATTTTCAGATCCACCGACATAAGATAAATTATTATGCCATGAAAAAAAGCAAACAAAGGGGCAGGAGGCAGGTGCTGATCTCACCTGATAATACATTTTCTGCTTAATTTAATAAAACAAACACCATGCCAATAACATAAAAGGAAGAATATTGTCCATAAGCCAACCAGAGAAATGTTTTTGTCCTGTGTGGCACCAGCCAGGTCTTTACCAGCATGCCCAGGTGTAACTGCTAAAACTAAAGAAGTATCCAGGCTCTTCACAGTTAACCATGGGGTAAATAACTGGACCAAGCAGAAGACTAGAAAGTATAGTTTGTAAGGAAGGGTTAAATGGGTTGGGACAGTTTGCCCTGGAAAGTGAAAACTGAGAATAATTCAGGGTCATCAAGCATCTAAGTGGCAAATTAAAGCAGCTTAAAGTATCATTTTCTCCTCCACATCTTCTAGCAGTAAAGTATGGGCTTGCACCACAAATTGAAGGTAGGAAATGTTTGCCCAACACTGCAAGCTGGAATATATGACTAGGAAAGGATTTGAATCGCCATCACAGGAGGCTTTTAAGAATATGTTAGACAAAGGCTTCTGAGAAGTGACAGTTACAATGGATCCATTTATATTTGGATGGATATATGGAAAACACAGCCTCTCAAAGTCCCTTCAGTTCTCTCCAATTTACCTGTCAAGGATTTCCAGAGTTTACATCACCAGTGTAACTTGAACGTCTCACATTTTTCCCACGCTGGAGCCAGTTTAATGGCAAAGTGTACACAGCTTTCAAGAAAATATTACCCAGGCAAATTGGGATAAGAGACAATAAAAGCAGAACTAAGACTTGCCAACCAAAGGAGCAGGCAGCAGTATTGTTTCACCATCAGTTTATAGCCCGCAGCAAATCAGCTTATGCACCCAACAGTAACAAAAAGGTGAAGGAAAACGTTTCAGATCTGTAAAGATACACCAGGGTATTCAAAAGCTTCTTTCCTCATTGCATCCCAGCTGCCTGCTAACAGCACTACAGGCAGATACAGAGAAACACCAGTAATTGCTGTGAGTACAGACCAGGGCTGAAACCTGTGAAAACCATGAAGCTCAGTTTGCCAGTGACTGACCTTCAAACCTTGATGGATTTGGCAAGGACAAAAAGTCTCTCAGGCACAACCATGAACAGAAAGAAGAGACAACAGGAATAAGAGCAGACAGGAATGTAAGAAATTTTATAGGAAGAGTGTGACAAGGATTCTTTATATTTGAAAAATCAACATGTAAAAAATGCCATATGCTGACCTAGTATGATACACATTCCTGAGCAAGGCTGTAGGTGTAATAAAATATTTTTGTTAATCACTGTACGTAGTTTCCTTTCCACGACCATTATAGCTACCAACAACCTGTGTAGCTTCTGATCAGATCAGGGCAGATGAAGCTCTACTTTAAGTTGAACTGGGTCAACCCAAATGAATTGATGATGACTCATTTCAGAGCACGCAGCTTAGCAAAGTAAAAAGCTGGCGGAATTTATTCTCCCATCTGAGATAGTATTATTGTTATTACTAGGAGTTAGAAAGTATCCTTCATTTGTACTCCACTGAAAGCATGCCATCTTTCCTGTGACTCTGCTGTCCCAGTTTCCAGGTATTGTCATCCTGCTGCATGGGGTGATACTTGGAATCATTTCAAAGCTGAAATTCGGGGAAGCAAAAATCCTGTGTTTGAAAACTGAGTGGTAGGAGGACTCCAGAACAGTTTTCCAGGGTTTATGATGGGCTCTGCAGAAATTGCTGAAGCATACTCAGTTTGCCACTAATTAAAAAAAGCTGACTATCTTTTTGGAGACATACAGAGCCAATGTTGAAAATAGTTTTCTTCACTGGTATAAAGATATCCATGCATGCTTTCCTACTCTTTTTGATTTATGTATTGTGTAATAGACAACAATGAATTTGACTTCTTAAACTGCAAAATCCTGCTGATGTTCAATATTCACATTGTTTTGCCAGTAACATGAAAAATTGTTCTGCTATAGTAAATATTCTCTAGACATTGCATTTTATCATGCACTGGGTTCATAGGAGCACTAAACCTACAGTGACTTTTACACCAGTGAGGTGTATGGAGCTAAAAAAGTCACTGCATCAATCTGCAGACTGACAACAATTCCCATCTCCCTGATGTGGGTAGGGACGCCTTTCACCAGTTTAGAGCCCCATCCAAGCTGGCCTTGGATACTTCCAGGGATGGGGCATCTGCAACTTCTCTGGTCTAAGTGTTCCAGTGCCTCACCTTTTTGGGCTGCAAGCACATATTGCCAGCTCATATCCTGCTTTTCATCCACCAGCAGCCCCAAGCCTTCCTCAGCAGGGTAACAGAGCTTCCTAAGCAGGTAGAGGACAGCAGACAAGAGCCTTAAAATTTCACATCAGGTCTGACCCTTGGGTACCAGCACAAGGACCAAACACAGCTGCTCTGCCCCAAGCTGCCCCTTAGAAAGTGCCCAAGGGAGCAAGGCAAGAAGATGCACTTCAGGTCTTCCCCTTAATAGTCTGGCTTCCTACAGAAACCTGCTCTTATCAGCAATTCAGCCCTCATGGGTTAAGAAATAGAAAAGAGGAACCGCAGGTACGTGTCTCATTCTTACTATAATGACGACGGCAATTTCCAACAGCCAGGGGAAATCTTAAATCAGTACAAGCAAATACATCAAAACTCACCTTCCAGTTTCTCAACTAATTGCAATGCAAAACTGCCATAACATCCTAAGCACAATCAATCATAAGCAGGCAGACTGCAATTAAATACATGGATACTAATCAGAATCAGCTGCAGCAATTCTTACATCAGCCTCAGCTATGCAGAAAAAAGAAAGTGCAAAACTTCAGGGATTCCTTATCCTTTCCTAGGTCACTGTTTCCTCTCTAACATTTTAAGAAATAGAGAAACCCAGCAGTTCATGTTTCTCCTCCTGTCACTGGAGGTGACCTTATTCAGCTATCACATCAATGATTCTTTGATGTATCTCTGAACCTACACTGTCCCAATAATAAAGCAAAACCATCAGTAACTACAGAAGCTAGGGAAAACCATTATGCCATGTTTTATATACTTACAGTACTGTTATTTATAAGCTACCACCGACTTTTGAAGCTCAGTCTTTGACTGTGCTGCTCACCTGGGGCTACCACAGGCCTCTTGCATGAGAACTCATCGTTCAGAATATTCTGTGTGCACTTACAGCCTGCGTTAAGGCCCATGACACTACATGGCCTCTCTTTGCACTGTGATGAAGGGCTTCTTTCCTTCCAGATTCACACCACAATAAGGCAGTAGTAACAGAAGTGAAGTGAGTTACATAAGGAGAGACTATACCTCACCTCCCAATATATATTTAAACCATTTCATGAAATTCTGAAAGCAAGATACAGACAAGATGATAACTATTCTTTGTTCTATCCTCCTTGATTCAGCACACAGCTGTACCATGTTCTACTTCCATGATTTCTCTTTCTGTAAACTCAACATGAGTTCAGACTGAAGGCAATTAATTTCTTTTGTGATTCCTCCATAAGGTCATCATTACAGCATCTACATGCATAACACATTTTAATACTTTTTTTCACAGCATACATACAGCAAGAAAGACTTATTTAAAAAAGGCCTAGACAAAAAGAAATTTAAAAAAATAAAAAAACACCATACACTTACTAATTTCGGCTACTCAGTCTGAAAAGTGCTGAAAACTGCTTTTCAGAAGACTTGTTTCATGATGCTCTTCCATGTTCAAAGCCCAGCTACTATTAACTCCAGCTGCAGCTGCAAGTACTCAGTGCTTCTGCAAATCAAACAGTGAGGTCGCAAGTCAGCAACCCAGAAAATGAGAGCCACCTGTGAAAAGCTCTGTTCCTCTGCCGTGACTGGCACAGCAATTGCTAAAATGCTTCTTCACAGCTGTTCAGCTGTGCCTAAGGCTAGGAAAGATAGCTGTTTGTTTTGTGAAGGGTTTTTTTTTTATTATTTTATTTTTAAAGAAAATAGTAAACTATTTGCAAACTCAGGTTGAATTCAGTTAATAAAGAGCTTGACAAGAGGGAAAACTCTACAGATGTCTTCCCTCTGAAGGACACCTGCCTGAGGGATGGAGAAAGATCTGGCCTAGCCAGCCCTATTCTTCTGTGGGTATCAGCATTGCCATTGGATTTTGGCTGGCTCTCTTTCTGTCACCTGCCATGTGACCTTCTTTTCAACGTGGAAGCAGGTTGTTAAAGAGTTAATTCAAGCTCATGGAAATAATTAATATTTCCTGCCTGTGAACAACTTCCCATTCCATTGAAGAGTAGCAGTAGCCTGAACTGGGGGAGCCCAGGAGCTGGAGCTTGGATAGCTCTGCTGGCCTCTTGCCTGCAGCATCCAGGATCTGCTGTACCCAGCAGGATCTGCGCCAGCTCCCAGGTGCGTGGCTTTGCTTCAACACAAAAATTGCACTTGGGCCACCTGAAACTTGTGAGCTTCAAGAATTCAAGAGCCACAGAAGCTTGTGTTCAGGATAAAGCAGTGACAAAACTAGTCGTTTCCAGATAGCTGCTCACTGAGGGAGCTCCTGTGATGATTCTGTCTCTCTACAAGGACAGAAAACCAGTACAATATTAGTTGGATATAATGCCTGTAAAGGTTTTTAGACCTTTTTACAATTTATCCTTGATTTTTTTCTGGGTGATATTCTTCATCTCATGATTGCCTTCAAGGTACATCCATGCTTTGATTTTCATTTTCATGCACCATTTTTGCCAAGCCTCAAGCCTTAGAGCAAGTAGCTATCCTCACAACCAGGCCATAGGAAAAATTCAAATTGTTCAATAAGGAAAACAATTTAGTATTTATTCTTTCAGTATTATGGTTGTAGAGGAACATGACTTGCACTTCCATTATATGTAACCTTTCTGCTACTTGCTGCATTAATGTCTGTGCTATAAATCTCTCACCACTGTCATTAAATGCTGGCCAGTACCTCTGGCCACACACAGTAAGGAGACACAGCAGTGAAATGGAGCTTACTTCTGGCAGTATGCTGAAAGCAAAATTTTCAGAGGAATTCTTTTCCACTCAAGCAGCTATTTGAAGCTCATAAAACTACATGATGCTATGTTATCTGTCTCCCTTCTATTTCCAATCTCTTTATTAATTCTCTTTTTATTTGTAGCTAGATATAACAAAAATTGTAAATACCGGTTGCATAAACCACTCAGACTGATGAACAGCAAAGCATTATTTAATGCTAGGAGGCTTCTGTCCTCTACATTAATTGCTTTCATAAAGGATGTATTTATTATTTTTCACATTGCTTTTACTGAAATACTTTTACTAAAATACTAGGGTTTTTTAATTTATAAAAAAAAGGTTCTCACTTTGCTTTATTCAGCTTTTTAAATGATTTTTCTTACTTTTGCAATAGTTTTCTGACTACATCTGTATTGGTAAGTTGTCTTCAACGATTTTATTGCCTTATCTTGTTCATCTTGTCTCAATCTATATTGCTAGCTAGGTGCTGAATTTCACCAGTCACCGTGCATTTGAATCTGCTACTTGTTCTTTGCTGCTAGACCCCAGTCTTGCATGTGTGTCTTCCTGTGCCCTTCACAGCTTACCTCTGGTTTTAGATGACAGTTGCATCCTTGGTTAGCAAGAATATTTAAATCCCAGGAACCTGGCTATCTGCACAGGAATATTTGGTTAGCTACCACTGGCTTGATGCTTGCAGTCAGATTTTCAGCTGCTGCTGGCTTTAAACCTTCATTTGCTATAAACAGGATAGCCCATACACGGTGTGACATGAGCTATACTGGAAGGCTGCCTTTGCCTTCTGCTGGTGTTTTTCTCTAGTCCAGTAAATCTTTCTACACACTTTGTGATTCTGATATGCTTCCACTTACCTATCCCCCTCCATCTGGAGATGGGGGCATGCAGGTAGGGAGGGAAAAACAATAAAACCCAAAGCCCAGGTTTTTGGAAGTTCTGACAATTCTTTCTGCCTTACCATGGTGGAAGCTGTGCTGTGAAGAGGATTAGATGTGTTCAAGCTCATGACAAGAAAACTGAGGCCCATTAACTGTAATAACACTTGACACCTTCTGTTGTTCATTATGCTATCAGGTTACAGTCAAGAACTTCCTCAGCCAAACATTACAGTGTCATCTGTGTTTGTATCCAACCCTCCTGAGGCCTCATACAACAGAACTGTCATTGGCACTACTGCAACACAAGGAAGAAAGCAAAACGTCCTTCAAAGCTACTTACATCTGCCAAAAGGCATCCTGAAGGTCAAAAAGTTGTTTTCTTTGTAAATTAGTGTTTGAAAATGCTCTGGAGGGAAATATCTAACATGAAGGCTCTTGCCTGTGTGACTGCTTTTTTAAAAAATTCAATAAAGAATAATTTAATGTGCAGTGAAAAATCAGTGAGTCAACAGCTATGAATTTACCTATGTTTCTGTAATAGTTATTACACTGCTTATTCCCTCTGATGGTTATATAGTCTTACTTTAAAGTTTCTGCTTCCCCCCCAGGCTATCAGTTTGGTTTGATTTTTTCTTCCAAAGACACTGCTGTTGCAATATTTCCCAAGGATGATTTCCAAATGATGATTTTCAAGCAAATCACTTCAAACCTTTGCCTAATGTGTCCAGTTTTTTAACAAAGGACACCTAAATTACAGAATGAGGTCATAAATGTTTCTATATACAGCAGACATACATCATTATTAAGGTCATAGGCCTGGGTATGCCTCTAGTACTGACACTGGGCTATTACCCTACTCCCCCAAATGCTGGCAGATATTTATCTCATAACTCTGATGTCCAGACCTTTATTTGTAGGATTGCTTTTTCTTCTTTGTTTCACAGCTCCACCCCAAGGAGCAAGAAGCCCATGCAAGCTGAATTCATTTGCCATGTAACATACACTTCATGTTTGCTTCTGCTAGTAAGGGAGTCACTGCTTAATCCAGACACTGCCCAAGCAGAGTTACAGAGATGTCATACAAGGTCTGGCCTGCTGAACAACAGGATTACCAGCAAGCAAATTGTTTTCCTATTGTATTTGCACAGATTAGCCACATTGGATAGAGCAAATAGCATTGCAAAGCAAAAACAAGTTGTCCAAAATAGTTGAGTGGCTTGCATGACAGTAATTGCTTCAAAGATGAGTTATTTTTGTCAAGGTTAAAAAAAAAAATGCTAATAAAACTATTTTAATGACTGTAACTTGACCTCAAAATTTGCATCTGCAGTAATGCAAATACAATTATTTATTGACTTATAAACCCTCATTTGCATGACATGTATATTCATATATTTTCAAAAAGATGCTGAAATGATAAGGAGGAAAACAACAGGCAGCATAGCAGTGTTTTGAATTCCAAGAATGTAAACATCACATTATCCTAGAAGATAAACATTTACAAATAAACACTTGCTTTCCTTTGGGGAAAAAGAAAAAATTAAAAAATTAACAAAAACATCTCTAACCAAAATTGCAACATAAAAAACTCCCACGTCTGGCTTGGTAAACTTGGTTCATCTGTCCCTCCCACCAGCAGCTTGTTAAGAACAGAGCCATCCTGTTCAGGTCAATAACCTTTATTAGGCAGCAGCCATGATAACTTGGCATGACAAATGTAGCTTTCCTTTGGGTCATTTCCAGCTGGAAGGCGACAATATTCCACGAGTTTCCAAACCAAGTAAGACCTTACTAGGCTTTCAATCTCACTAGCAGAAAAATTTTAGAAAGCCAAAGTTAGGCTGACTGAACCTGTGCAGTAAAACATTTTTCCACACATGAAGAAGCACTGAAACAGTGTCATTTTAAGGTGGGGTGGGGCTCAGGGTGCATTATCTTCTCAATCCTCTTGCACAGTGGGTTCTGGTGGAGGGAGAGCTGGGCAAATGGCTCTGTGCACTTTACCAGGCTATCCCATCTGTGCAAATGTGGTGCCAGTGCTTGAGCCCAAAGCAAACACCCTGCTGGCTCACACACAGCCTGGGAGCACGTTACTGTAATGCAGGTCCTTCCCAAGAGGTATGAGCTGCTTCTTAAATGAAAAGCTGTGCTACTCTGTCACTTGTTTTTCCCCAGCATCTAGAGTTAGCTGCACTTTTCATGGCCTCTGAAAACTCTCAATCAAAAAACCAGAAAGCTCGAACAGAATTCACGGAATAAATTGAAAAAGCAATATTTAAAAAAAAAAAAAAAACCAAACAACCCCCCCCCAAAAAACCTAAGCACAAAACCAAAACACAGAAATAAAATGTTTTTAAATATCAGTAGGTGGTATTGAATTGCAAGCATGAAAACTTTGAATGTGAAGATACTCTTCCAATATTAATTTTTTGGCTGATATATTCAAATTCATCCAGCTGAGCTGCATTGTCTGTCTCCTGGGCAGGGGAAGGGGAAGATTAGCTTGAAAGCTACAGGGAGTGCTACATCTCAGGTAGAATCTATATCAAGCATTCAAAATTTGAGTAATTTTATATGGCAGAGAAAGCGATGATAGATGCAATTTTCTGACTGCATATTTAAATTATTTTATTTTCATAACTGGCATTGGAAGTGTTAGTACAACATATTGATTTTAGAGTTACATTCTGGAAAGAAGTAACAGCTTGACACCAAGCTTGCCCTCAATCATTGGAAATCATCATGATAATTGAGAGAGACAACTTCTGAGTCTGCTTCAAATTTATTCTTCTCACAGCAGCAAATGTAGGCTGATCCTTGCTTCACAGCCCAGTTTTGGCCAACTGAGTGGCTTTCTGAGTTGCAGCAAACTGTGCCCAGCCTCCTGTGCCTGTAGGGAATTTTTTCTGTCATTTGTGTCACTAGCACATTGTCCCCTACTCTTTCCCACTGCCTCCCCAATGCTCCTGGTGCTCTGCAGGATCCCTGACTCCTGCTGCTGCCTCCACTCCGGGCAGATCTCTGTTCACCTACCCCTAGCAGGATTTCCCCTCCCATTCCCACCCAACCTCCCATTTCCACCTACATCCCACCCAAACAAGTCCCTCTAATTAAAGGAAGGAGATAAAAAAATAAACACAAACCCCCCAAAATAAGCACCCCTCCCAGCACTCTAAACAAAAGGTGCCATCAGCTATGCCTCTCAATCAGGTTTTATCCTGTTCCTGTCTAGTGAACTAACTTTTAGTCTGTCCGTGTAAATGAGACAGTAATTTTTCTTTACTGAACCTTCCACATCACCCACCTCATCAAGAAATTCAACCTTAATTTACCCCTTCACCTCTTCTTCTCCAGCTCTTAAATTTCCTATTCCTGGTTCTTCCTTACCCTGCAGTTTGATCTACACAATATTACTCTAAACTCAGTCTTCTTTTCAAATGAACTCTTGATTATACTTGGCAATTCAGTTATTTCTGTCTGTACATAAGGGTTTTTTGTCACAGTTCCTGCAGGAAGTGAGATTGAAAAATAATAAAATTTCAGTAATGTAAAAAAATTTTAAAAACCAACCCTCCAGAAAATCATGGGTTTTATGTGTATGGGGGGAAGTTTTTCCCTGTAAAACTGGAATTTTAAATTTTTTGCTTCAAATCCAGAAGGGTAAGAAAGTGTAAGGTAGAGTTTCTGCTTCCACCCTCCTCTCATCAAGTATGTTATTATATTTTGATACTGTTATATCTAGCTCATGTTTATTACTCCCCAAATAATTCAATACACAGTTAATTCATCAAGTCCTGTGTTTCCCATCAGCAACAGAGGCGTTTTATCCCTAGTTATCATTTTCCCTAAAAAACTCCACGTATGTCCACACACTGTGTCACAAAAACATATCTATGAGCAAAAATACCCTCTTTCAAGCACATCCTTTGAATCTATCCCAACAGGACACTTACAAATGCTTATGCACCTGTCAATCTGTTTAACTTGTTTCCTTAAGCTAATTGCTTGTGCTTTTCTACCAGATTGGCTGCCTGCCACTGCTATCATACATCTTGTACCAAGAGAACGGGACCTATGGAATCCCTCTGGTTACTGAAGTTACATCACATGAAAACTCACTCTTTCAGGAGACCTCTTGATATGATAATAACAAAAAAAAAGAGAGAAAAAACAAACAAGCAACAACCAAAAAAGAAGCACTTTGGATACCAGTTCTAAACTGTGTTCTAATTACAAGCATATTTGAGCCTGCCTCTTTATGTCAAGCTGTGTTTCATTAAGCCCCAATTCTGATATGGTTGTTCACAACAAATTCATTTCTAAAGGAAACCAATATCCTTTAAAGTTGAATTGAAAGAAAAGGACAATCAAAACAGAAAATATAATTCCACGTTTTTATTAAAATTAGAGATATTGCAAATGTCAAACTGAACAAAGAACTACAAAGAAAATAAGATGTTAAAATCAGTTATAGAAGAGATTATGCTCAAATACAAATTATATATAGAAGCTTGCATATGACTTACAAAAAAATTATAACATGCACTGTCTGGAATCAAGGTGAACTCCACATTTGCCATTTTTTGTGTAATTTTGAGTAATTAAAAATACATTTTTAAAATAATAGTCCCATTTAATTAGACAACTAAAAATGGATGTCCAAAGTAGAAGTGAAGCAAATCCCTCATACCATCTTCAATATCTTTGTGAAGAGTACCAACAAGTATTTTGTGAGAGATGGAAGGCATTCCACCCTCACATATCTTCCCTGTGCTGTTCTCCCTTCAAAAAGCAATACAATGGATATGTATGTGGTGGATACTCATCTTTCTGAGTCCACTGTCAGAAAGCAAAGATGAAACTAGCCCACAATAGTTTTCCATGTTGCTTTGCTTCTCCAGCTTAATCAAGTGCGAACTTCATCTTAAATTTGAGAAAAACAGGCCTTGCATCTTAAAGTCAATTGTTATGATTTTGATAAGGAAGACTCATGCATTGATTAATCAGATCCATATAGTACTGTTTATGCCAGCAAGACATATTGGAAGCATACCCTATTTTTTTGTAGAACTTGTAAGAACAGCATTATTTTAGAAAAATTATTTTACCATATTTCTCAGATACTATGACATGATACAATTAGCCTGCAATATAAGCAGATGTAATTAGACTATAAGAGGGAAGATATTCTCTTCTTTTTGTGACTGTATCTGGAATACTCTATCTAGCTCTGGTTCTCCAGCAAAAGTCCAGTTGCCAGGTTGGTCACCAGCCTGGAGCATGCAACCCAGCACAGGGAGGCTGAGGGAGCTGGGCTTGTTGAGCTTGGCTGAGTGACAACATAACAGTGCTTGAAAACAGCCTACAGAGATGATGGTCCTGGCAGATAACATAGCAGTGGGCACTAAAACAGCTGCAAACTGCAGCTGGGAAATCTGTCAGGACATCAGGAGTAACATTTTTGCTAGAGCAGTACTGGGTCAGGTGGCCCAGTGAAGCTGCAGTCTGCACCCTGGAGGTGTCTGAGGTTTGGCCAGCTGAGCCACGACAGACCCTCTGTAGCATGGGCAGAAGCACTGCTTGGAGCAGGAAGCTAGCCTGGATGACTTTGTCATCTAATGGCACAAAGGTAGGAAGGCACTCAGGAGAATATTTGGATCCATAAGAGGTGCTTATAGAGCTTGACTAACAGTTACACCAGAAATATAAATGGTCCTTACCTTTCACCAACCCTAAATGTATACTTCAGAATGTGAGCACTATTTGACTTTAATAACTCTGTTTAAAATTAAAATAGAATAAATAATTTTTTTTCTTGACTGAAACTGGAGTTAGACACCTCCTCACACTGATCTTCATTCAGAAAGAATTAAAAAAATATTTATAGCTTTCAACAGTAGTACTTTCTGTGAAGACTGATTCAGAGATTTACATAAGTCGGTCTACTCACACAAAGTCGGTTCTCATTTATGTCTTCTACCTTCAACTGCTTTAATGTCCATTCTTGTTTTTAAAGGTAGGTGCATGTGTGTGAAGGAGACAGGAATTGTATTTCATTCCAGGTACATCATGGCTTTGCCATCTATATGCTGTTCAGATTTTAAAACAAACTGAAACAACAGAACAACCCACTGGCATAAATCCAAACAGTATACCTTTGCTGTTTATAAAAAAAGGCTAGAAAAAAAATTAAGAAGCATGTGCACTGCCTCGGGATAAGCAAGGAAAAGGTCCATCATTTTCCTATTTATTATCAATGTGCTACTCCCTCAAACACAACAAAGCAGAAGTACACAACCAAATCCTTCATGCCAGCAGTACTAAAGGTGGAAGTGTATTTCAGAACTGTCTCTGGCTAATACCTATCACCTCCCCCACTCATCCTGAACTTCCTGCTTTTTTCCAGCTCACAGAGCCTCTGTAAGAATTACTTCATGATCCAGGCTATCCAGGGGTCTTCACTTTGCAGTGCATCTAAAAGAGTGTTAATAATACACATAAAAATACATTTTTGAGGGGGAGAAGGAAATCTGCTCATCTAGGGAGATCCAGAAAGGTCACCATTTCAAAGGATCTGAAGCTATCATTTCCATACTTGATAGACACTTCTTTATAATTTCTGTACTTTCTTTGTCTTTCCAGTACCATTGCACTTAAGATCCAGAAAACAAATTTTGAGGGAGATAACTGTTGTCTAAGAAGCACAGTAAATTTAGCAAAAAGTGATATTAGGAGATGGAGCTGATGCTGTGTGTACCAGGCAACTCACAACTGGTTATGAAGTCACAAGCTGTATGCAATGATGATGTAATAGAGTATTCTTGCCTTACTGAGCTTCATTACCATGGATACAGAAAATATATCGATTAAATTTTAGGGTTTTGTTCTGGTTTTTTTTAAATTATTATTTGACAGGTAATGGGATTGCTCTGCTTCACTGCTGAAATAACAGAAAGTTCTAAAACCATGTGTGGCAGTGAAGCTGACAAAAATAATGATGGAGTCTGATGCAGAGCAGTTCAGCTGGACTAAACTGCCAATGAACAAACAAGGGGAAAAAAAACCAGTGCTATATTTGCAGATACTCACACAAGTGCACATAAATGGGTCCTTTTCCATATGTTTCTATAATTTATTTTTCAAACACTGTCATTCTAATCAACATTATTTCAGGGGCAAGCTTGATGTTCCTTGTCAGGCAGCAACCTTTCAATACTTTTGGTGGCATGCACTAACTAAAATGTTAAAAAAATGTTTATATATAATATATTACTACCATGTTATATATAGATATATATAATTATTTTAAATATCTTTTGTAATGATCTGGAACCTTATGTCCCCAAGATACACCTTTGTCAGCGACAAACAAGGATCAGCTCTTCTGTGGGTGCATACGTATACATATTTTAGCAAAAATGAGGACAGTTTTATATTGTATATATTGCTTCAGAAATGCAAAATGAGACATCCACTTGGATGATGCAGAAGCTGGAGTACAATCCACTTAATGCTACATTCTATCACAGTGTAATTTTTTTTCCCCAAATTAATCTGATAGGCAATTCCAGCACAGAACCGGAATGCAGTAAATTATCCCACCTCTATCTTCTATAATGGAGCAAATCATTACCCACTGTAAGTGAATTTTAATTTGTCACAGTGGAAGAAGACAATTACAGGTCAATCTGTCAATGGAGTAATTTGAGGAACTAAAACTAGTTGACCTTTCTGGCACGCTCTTCCACGACCAGAATCGCTCTCCTGCTAAGCAGCAGCAGATTGCCAAAGATGAGTGGTTCTGCTTCCTTGTGAAAACTAATTTGTTTTTGGGGGTTATTGGATATGTAAAGAAAGAACCCTTACTTAAGAATCCTTACTTAAGCAAAGAACCCTTACTTAAGCAAACCCTTATTTAAGTTAAACCTTAAGCACCCAAGAACTTCTGTGGAAGGGTCAAGCAAAATGTCTGGGTTTCATTAAGGTTGCCTATGGCTGTTCCAAGGTCACCTGCAGCTGCTTGAACTCCAGCTTTAGCCTGGAGCATCCGTGCCAGGGAGCTCCAGAAACACTCCTCTTGGCACACTGTGTGCCTGAAACAGCCCCGGCGTTACCATGCAGGAGCAAAAATGGTGGAAGAGAACATAGTGAGCAAAAATGTAAAAGCAGGAAAACATGAAAAGGCAAAAAAAGAATGAAGTTGAGGAGATGAAAACATTACATTAAAAAGAAAAATTAATTTCATAACAATTACAAAAAAAAAAAAATTTAAAACAAAACCTGCAGTCATGGAAGAAGAACAGCAACAAAAAAATCTTTAAGCTTGGATAAATAGTCTTCTCTTACACATAATCAAAACAGAATCAAAATAGGGGTTCTGAAAGAAAACCCCAAATAAAACACCAGTAAAAGTGTTACTAGTCAGTTCCCAGAAGCCAAGAAACAACAACAAAAAGTTACTTCTGTCATATAAAGACTTTGTTGGTTTTAATCTGCTCAAACTTCTTTTATTCATGAGAAAGGGTTAGGTGCAATAGAGGAAGGTCTTGCAGAGGAAAACTTATGCTATCCCAAAAACTGTATCTTATTTTCTCCTCTAATATTCTTAAGGCATGTGGTCTTCAATATAAGCAAATCACTTTATTAAGCTTGTACATACCTTAGATACGAATTTTCTGAAATGTTTATGTAGTGTATTGTATACATAATTTAAGTGCATGATAGTATGTACTTGTATATTAGGTTGCCCAAAAAGTACCCCATGCTAAGAAAAGGAGGTAACTTTTCTGAAGTCTAGAGTTGCTAATAATCTAAACTTCTTTCTTCTTTAAGCATGCTGCATCCTTTTCATGTCAGATGAAGTTATGTGGCCACTTGGGCAAATAGCATTTTGTCAATGTGGTTGTTGATTATATTTTGATGTCAAGCAGAGCAGGTTCCCTAAAATGCCTTGTTTAACAAGAATTTGTATTCAACAGTGCTCATAAATAAACAGAGCTTTAAAAAAATCCACTCATTAGTGGTGAGTGGGAAGCCACTAATTCCCTATTGTAGGTCCTAAGCCAGCAATTCTGGCTAGTTTTGGGCTTTCATTTTTAAAGCTATTAAAAATAATCCTTTTGAAGTAAATAAAGCATTTCAAATGAATGTACGAAAACTAAAAGAGTGAGTTCTTCATTCTGCAAAGTGCTTATTCACTACTCACAGTTTTACCAAGAAAGTAAAATTTCTGATCCATTTTGATGCTATTCACTTGAAGATGTCCAAATAAGAAAATGATCAGCATTCCTAGTATTCTTTGGACACACAAACCTGATGTGAGCATAAGATTGGTAAGGAAAGAGGCAAAGAATTTAAGGTCTTGTATTTGAACAGCTTAGCTCTGATGCATGACCTACAGACTAGCATTAAGTCCCTTGTTTACACTTAGCCATTCATGTAAGAGCCTAATCTGCCTATACACACTTTTGGCAAACTCGTCCCAGGCAGATGAATGGATGTTCCAGAAGGAATCACTCCCATTCATAATCTGCTGGTAATACTTTCTGGGTCAAAGTCCAAAAAAGTTTTGCTTGCTGGAACGATGCATCATCCTAAATTAATGCTCAAAATTCTCACAACTACTGACTTTATAAGGCATCATGATGCAAATTATGGCTCTGCAGAGTGCTCACAGACTCTATTCTCACTAATTCCTCTGGTGCATGCCTAAGACTTTACATAGTGTAGATCAAAAAACCATATCTGTATTAAATTAAATTTATAAAGCAAAGGTCCAAGATAAAATGATCAAGCCTAATGTACATTGCATCTGGTCTTGATAATAAAAACCAGAAATAGGTTACAACATAAACTTAACCCATTCTACAATTAGCAAATGTGTCTTTTGGGGAAAAAATTATTGTCAAGCACATGGGAAGTTTGTATGCATATATATGTGTAAGTATGCATGTATGTATATGCTTACACATACACAAACAGATGAAGTACTCAGTCTGAACATGATGCAAGACTTATGCAGGCAGTTCATCTTACTTTAAGTAAAAACTTTTTCCTCACAAGTAGGAATTGGAAGAGTTTCCTTCAGGTCTTCACTTTCATAAAAGTCAAAAATATTGCAATTATGCAGCATTAAGGCAATACACACAGTCTTTGTTCTCTAACTTAGTTTTCTTTGCACATATGAGACATCTGCTTGGAGGAAAATGTCACTTTTAATAAATATACAATGCCTGTGGCATATTAAGATTGTATTTGACAATGTAAAAAAGTACATAGGAGATAAGTTTGTTAATGTTGATTATCTAAGAGATCTTCAATAGATTTTCAGCGACCATTAAAATGGTCATCTTCAAATAACTTGTCAGGGGGAAAGTAAAATATGGTTATGTGGAACAAATTCCTTCACATGAAGATTCTTTTTACACAGTTTCCTACCCATGATGATCAGTGTTTTTACAAGAAGAGGAAAATGTTTTGGATCATGTCTCCTCTTGCCTTTGAAAATACAATTGTGTAATTTTCTGACAGTATCCTCCAAATTGTCAAACATTGCATGTCATTTTATATTTTTTATTTCCTGAGCAAATGCACTAAATTTCGTGGCTTAAATCCTGAATCTTGAAGCAAATGCACACATGGACTTTGACATACTCTGCAAATACAAATTTTGCCATAATCTGGTAACATGTATTGAAATTATTATTTACAGTTCGATCTGAAAAAAAAAAAAAAAACCAAACAACCAAAAAACCAGCACAAAGACTGTTGTTGTTATTCAATAACTTACACCTTGAGAACAGAGCATATAGCATAATGAATCTGTGAGGTCTCATTATACTACAATGCCTGCCCAAGCCACTCCTCTATTATCTACCAAAATGCTTGATCTAAGCTTTAATAGCATTTAGACTTTATAAAAGAACTCATATTTCTTGATTGCAATAAACCAAAATAGCAGGATGAGGAAAATGTTAAGAAACAGTTCTAGTTCCATATCATCTGTGTGTCTCAGATCTCTGCAATCCAGCCAGGAGAAGAAAACTACTGGAAAGGACAGCTGCTGCCCACAGTCTACCTGACGTGCACTGAATCTGCTCCCAAAGCAGCAGAGAGCAACTGGGGAAAAGATTTCCATTTGGAACAGAGCTTGTCTGAAAATACTTCAACTTTAAAACCACTCAGTGACTATGCTCAGATCAAAATAGAAACCTACATTCTTAACAAAGACTTCCTGGACATACCTAAAATAGAAAGAAAATGGACACGTTTTCTATTGCTGACAGATTAATTGTTGTGAGAACCCAGCACTGCAAACTGCTGATGTAATTGCTCTTCTAGCAATCCAGTGAGCTTGTATTTCTGGTGCCAAAAGATCATGTTCAACCTTTAAAGCAGTCCCGAAGGATGCCATGCAAGGAAACTGCTAAGGAGAAGGCTACTACCCCCAAGGGCAGGAATAGGTATAAAGTGTTCCTGGAAATATTTTGACTTGTAGGAGGGCACTGTCAGACTTGCCTTCTGTTTTCCTGAGGTTTTGGCCTCAAGAATATATCCTTCCTGAAAAGCAGTAGATTATTCAAGTCCTTCCCATCCTTTTTCCATCATCAGTGTACCCCTAAGTGACTGAGAAATTAGAAGTTTACCTTAGGTGGTAAAAAACCTCCTATTTTGGCTTTCTAATACCTGTCTTTAAAATTATAGTATTGTGGAGACCATACCTGCTTCAAAATGCAGCAGTCCAACTGCATGCATAAGTAAGCCTAGTTCTGGTGAAAAAAGAACTGTAACTACCTTTAAGCAGTCCTTCTGAAGCCACCTCTGACACTATAAATTTATATTACTATTATTTAATTTTATAATAAACACCACAATATTTAACACCATATATGAAGTATATACCATACTATTATTATATCTTCTGTTGTATCAATAAATTAGTGAGAAGACAAGAGACTATTAGGTGCACTATAAAAAAAAAAGTTAATGAGAGCAATATAGCAAATGCCTCTGCAAAGACCTCTCTGGCTGTCATACCTACTCTCTGCCCATTATGGGTAAAGAAACACTTGGACCTTCTAAGCAGCTTTTTGGCAAACTTCTATATCTTTCATTTAGATAATGCTTTCCATGACTTTCCATGCTAAAAGCCATTTCTATGGAGATGTACAAGGTGGTGCTAAGTCCAACCAAAAGTTGGACTCCATAATCTCAAAGCTCTTTTCCTGCCTAGTTGATTCTGTGCTTCTGTAGGACTCAAAAAGGTGACATAAAGCCAGCCCTTGAGGAAAGAAGCATCCTCTTTTTTCTCTCTCACTATAAATATTGATACAGATAAGCCAATCTAAGAAGATAATTTATAAAAAATACTTTGCTGTTTCACATCAAAGAAGAACCCAATACCTCCATCACCCATTAGCACAGCGAATCACAATGATGTCATGCATCAGCCCACATAAAACATAATCCTTCAGCCTCTTTCCTCTTTCAATGAGGGAAGAGACAAGGCACAGATGACTTCTTTCTTTCTTGCTAGTTTCAGGAGATTTTCCTTTTGCTTTGTTTTAACCAGTGTTTCTTGCTGTCCATTCATCAATGCCACCATGAGGACATGTGCCAAACGTCCAAGACACTGTGAAATGCGGTTCAGGAGCAGCAACACAAAACAACCTCTAGAATAAGGTTTGTTTGGGACATAGCAGTCATGAGCTACGTGGAAAGAGAAGGATGAAAAGGATGGAAAGAGAAGGAAGGCCTCCTGTTGCCTCTGTTCTGCCAGGGATTAGGGGTTGAGAAGTAAGAAAGTAAGTTCAGGGAAGGACTCTCTGGCTTGTGATGTTTTTTCATGACTTAAGAACAGATTAAAAATCACATTAGTGGAGCATCATATGACAGAGTAACAAATGTGAACAGGTATGAAAAAATATTTAAAAGGAGAGTGAATGATAACTAGAAATTTGTCCTAGGTTCTCACTTGGCATCATTGCTTCTCTCCAGCTCCCACACCTCTGCTAGCCAGCTTGGACGTTTCCAGACAGAAACAGAACCTCTGTCTTTTTGTTTGAGCAGCTGAAGTTCAGTGCTCACAGATGGGAAGTAAGAACTGTGATTGCTGCATGTGCAGTGGGACCATATTTTTTATTTTATCATTAGTTGCTCTTCTCCTCCTCTTCAGAGACCATAAGGGAAAATCAATCTAGTGGGACTTTTTTACTTGACGAAGGGCTTTGTTCATGTTCCCTAGAAAGATCAAAAACCTATCTACATGGGTGAATGCAACAGGCACTGCTTGAAAGGCATGGAATTTGCAGGTATCTGATAACAGCAAAGAGGTACAGAATAAGTGCATGTATCTATTGAAAACTTGGGAACAGAACTGCATGCAACACAAATCAGAGCAGATGCAGAGAACCTCAGAGGAGTAAAGTAGGGAGGGAAAGAGAGTAGAGATAAAAGCATTTGTATGTATTTACATAGATTAAGCTGGGCAAATTGACAACAAGCCAATAAACACTTCTGGAAGTGGCTGGAAGCAATTGATTACAGGAAAAGGAGGGAAAGAAAATCAGAAATAAGCAAGTACTTCCAGAATATGTGCAATCATGTAAAAAGACTGAACAGCTGAAGAGAAGAAAGTGATTTTCCAGAGCCACAAAGAAAATCATAAGACACATGTCATGACTCTACCTTGACTGGCATACTACATCAGAAAGTTAAGAAGAAAAAAAAGAATTTACACATCTTCTCTTCTGGCTAAAATTTCCAGACCGACCCAGGCATGTCTCAGAGGCCCCTATCCTTGGAAAACAGCCCCTAACAGTGCTCCAGACATTCTTCTTTCTCATGGCAAAACCCCAAAATCATAACAGCCTTCTGTAATAAAGTTTTTCTCTCAACTTTGTACCTTCCTATGGTCTTTTTTTTCTTGTAAAACCATTCTTAGGAATGCCTAAGAACAGACTTCATGTCCATTTCCAGAGACAGCAGTACAGAATTTTATTAACCTATGTCAGCCATGGCAAGGGTTACACAGTCATTTATTTAGTGCATTTATTTCTCAAAACTGACAACTGTATTAAAGAAACAAGAAAAAATGCTAGTGCTAGAGATGCTTAGTTTGTAATACAGAAAAACTGAACAAATTTGCTGGTCAAAGTGTTATCTTTGGTCCACTACTCCCTCTGATGCATTGTCTCAATTTAAAAGTATGTTACTGATTATACAGGCATATATACTAGTGTCTTGTTACACATACAGAGAGAAACCAATATATTTGGTCATGTGTGTAGATGCACACATTTTCTTCCATAAAAATCCCTAGATTTTTTAATCCCTAGCTGGATACATTGCTGCAGTGCTAATGGAAACACACTGTTCCTTTCTTTTCCCAGTTTCTTAGTTCTAGCAGGAATCTCTCATTTGACCTTCAACAAGGCATTTCAATTCTTTATGCCTCTGTTTTCTCATCTGTAAAATTAAGGCTATAATCCCTACCTACTTCACAAGAGGGACAGTGTTAAATTTAATGCATTAATGTCTTAAAATATTTTCAGACAAACAGATCAAACCTACTGCAGAATGTAAGTTATTATTAAATTATGCTTCACTGAGTTAATGCTGTTGCATTACTGTATCTGATTGAATAAGAAAAAATATTCAAGCGATGCCTCTTGGATACTTTTTTCTAAGAGGGTGAAACTGATGTTCACAAGGCTACAGATGGACTCAAAGTCTTATTTTGGAGAAAGAAAGAAGTGAGGAAATCTAGTAGCCAACAGAAGTGAAAGAGTCCTGGGGAGTGCATGGTTATGAGGGCGTTTCAAGCAATTTTGAAGTAGAGCAACCTGTGAAGCAGAAATTGTGTGGCAGAAGGCAGCTGTGCCTTGTGCCCCACTGTGACACATCAGCCTCTGGAAGCGATAGAGTCTCTGCTGATCTCTGTGCCAGTGGGACAGGAGCACCCCCTCTGCACCATCTCATTAACTGCTGCATTTGGCCTCCACTCAGAGCAATGAAGCACAAGATCTGCAGCCTGGAGTTGCTCCCCTGGCAGATCCGACCACCTCCCAGGCACAGCTCAGGTACGCTTCGAGTCTGTTCGCTCACGGCAGCCCGTCCGTCTGTGATGGACGTGACACAGAAATGTCAGTTCTGAAAAGGGAATTTATTGCAGGAGGGTTGGTCATACCTGATGCCTCTCCTACATCTCCTCTTGACCTGATGCGCAGATGCCTGGTCTTGTCCTGCGATCTCACATCAGGGTCTTGTTGTGGGGGGTAAGGGGAAGGAGTGTTTGGAGCAAGAGCTGCAGGAAGATGAGAAGGGTTTTTGACAGCGTGTTGAGTTGGATGTTGTACTGGTGTTGATGCCGCTGGTCCCAATGCCATCAAGGCATTTCTTGTGGATGACAAGGAATCTAGGAAAGTAGTGATTAACATGCATATCAGTGTGATTGACAAGCTACATTGCCTGCTTTGTGCTAATGTATTGCATGGATAACACCTATCCTAGGCATACCAGAATCAGCATATAGATTTAAAGCACAGATTTAAACCAGAAATATTTAGTATCTTTCCCGAATAAACAAATAAAGAAAAATTGTTTGATGCATCTATCTGCTCAATAGACCACAGAGATCAGATTCTGTCTGGTGACAAAATGTTTTTGCCTTGAAGGGTTCAAATGGATACAAGGCAACATTCTTTCAGATTGGACTAAGGCCAATTCATTTGCTTTCCCGTTCCTCCATCCCCAGTTTGTCACTCCAAAGGCAAGAAAAAAATAAGTACAACATTAGATTTGATAACCTTCTGATAGTAGTGTGCCATTAAATATACAAAAAATCAGGGAGCTTGGAAACATTTAAGCCTTCCAAATCTGCCAAGAAGACTGAAACAGAGGTTGCAAAGTGTAAGGTTGTATATATTTTATGTCCTTTCTGACACCATGCTGCATTCATCAAGGCATCCATTCTCTTTTTCTTGAGATCTGCAGAGGCTAGACTACATTCTTTATTACTATACCAGTCAAAGGTCACACAGTCTTCTAAACAATAAGGATGCCACTTTAATTTCTTGAGAAAAATCTTCCTTGATGTGAAAACTTACCACAAAAGCTGTGGTGACATTGTTTGTTTGAATCCCTGCAGAACTGCTGCTGTGTAAAACGTGTGCAGCAGCTCCTAGGATTAACTTTGTGTGATAATTCTAGTTTCTGCTGGTGTTACACACAAACACTCCTCAATTTTCTTCTCTTCACCAAGGCACATATAAGCCTTTCACGATGGCACTGGTTTATTTTTTAATCCATCTCATATTTTAGAGAACTGAAATCAAATGCCTGAAATTGATTTCGTAACAACTTCCTTATTTATTTGCTTATTTGGCTGACTAGTAATTTTTAAGTAAGTTCCTAGTGTAACTCTAACATATGATCATCCAGAATCAGCCTCCTGCTGCCAAAAATTATCTGTGTCCTTTGATTGAAAGATCAGCCACTTCCTTTGGCATTTTTATGCCAAATGCTAACTCTGGATCCCCTTTTAGCAGCAAAGAAGTAAAATTTCACAGTCTGTTACACAGGGAACAGGCTACTTCTGCATGTTCTTTCAATCAGATGATGAAGTGTAAGGATCTGAACAACCGTATTTCTGGGTGGTAAGCATGAAAATGTATTGTTGGAATATCCTCAGCTAGGAGACCACTACCTGATCACTCCTGCACCAAAACAGTTTCCTTCCACCTCTCATTTTAGTGATGCCATATCTTCCAATGCTTACAACTCTACCTTACAGCGAGGCTGGCTGGAGAAACAATGTGATTTATGTCTGAAAGCTATTTTCCCAAAATAAACTACAGTAAAATAAAGTATGCTCAAAGGTATAATTTCAGACTACCATTGTCATGGGAAGATAAAGTATGTAAATTTGTATTTCATTTAGGAATAGTGAAGCAATCAATGTTTCCAGTAATGTTTGAAGTGACTGATTCAGCAGGCTGTTGCAGGGAAGTGGGGCTGTTTAAGCAGCAAGCTAATTTCCGGATATTATTTTTATGCACAGAATACAATACCTTATTGATTATCATTTTGATAATTACAAGGTCAAGATGAAACGGCACTGTATGTGAAAGAAAAGGTGTAGAGAAGGAAAGCAGGAACCAGACAGAAAAATTAAGCAGATAGAGTGAAATGTAAGTATGTCAAGTCATGAGCAGAGTGAGAATGCAGAGGTTGCTGTCAGAGGCGACAGGAGTGTGAGAAAGTACAGAAAGGATGATGACCCTCCAAGCAGGTAAAAGTGTAGGCCCTTACTATGGGGGGGGTTTTTGATGACCTAGAAATGAACTGATTTGAGAGCTTTCCACATTTTAATACACCTGACATGCGAAAAAAAAAGATCCCACTATATTTAATACTTTTAAGTCCTACACATTGAAAGGCCTGTTCTAGAGGTTTAGATCTTCTTCCTAGCTATTTCACAAGGAGAAAGGAGAGAAGTGGAGATTTTTGGTCTGTGTGATGCAGCAAGTACCTTTCTACTTCTGACATTTCTCTTCCTTTGGCAGCTCCCCCACAGATCACCCTGTGCATGGAGAATGCAGGATAGGACAGAACAGCAATCACAAACCTTTTGTGTACCTAAAGCTGAGATAGTAGCTCCATCACTGAAACTAAGAAACTATTTCAGTGACATCTGGCAGAATTTGCCAGATGTTAATATGAGAATTCATGCATAGTAAGACAGGAAAAAACACACATCTTCAGTGAATGATCTGTACAATATTGAAGAACTGAGAAAAAGCAGCAGAAGTGAATTGTAAAGCAAAGAAAAAAAATAGTAAGTCCCTCATATAGTCATTTTTCAAGCACACTTTGATTTAAATGAATGTGTTATAGTTCTTTCTTATCCAATGAAAACTCCTTGTAATATTTTGATGAATTTAAGGTAAGAGATCTTGCCTATACAAATGTAAAAGAAGTAAAAATATATATGAATTAAGATTTGGGGATATGTTATAGCAAATACATGACAGTTGGTGAAGAAAGAATTGATGATCCTAAACCCTCCCTTATTATCTTTTTGTTTAAATAGATGTTCTCGTGTCAGTAATGAACAAAGATCTATTTAACTCTTTATGTACAGCAGAGGAAAACTGCCAAATTAAGTCACACACATCAAAGACCTACAGCCAAGTAAGGAACATGTTTATTAACTTCGTCTATTGCTAAAGCTGGAACTCTGCATTTGTCTGCATTGAATTGTACCTGTTTCTTCCAGACTGTTTCTCCAATCCATTGTGATCATATTCAATTTTTGTTCCATCCCCCAGCTAACACCAAGGAAAAAAAATCAACCCAAACTTAGAGATCATGTTCTGAACTGCTATGCAGATGTCAGATAGGAAAAACATGTCACATTTTTAAGTTCCAGCAGAAATGTTCATAGATTATGGCCCCAAGTTTGCCTGTTACTGACTTCCAGAAGGAATTAAAATATATTACTTTAAACTACTCAATTAACTTCAATAGCCATGGAAGTCCTTCTGCAAAAGCAACTTGAAGCTGCAGGATACCACCAAGAGTGAGCTACCAGACACATTCCATGTGGAGTCTTCAATAAACAAATTAAGCAGCCATTGCTCCCACAGACTGTTTCACACCAATCATTTACTGGACAGGACACACCTATCAGCTTGCAGGCTCTGGTCACACTGTTACAATCTCCTTGACAAGATTCTGTGTTTCTTTTCTGTCTCACTGGTACATCCCAGTCTCACTCTCCAAACACTGCCCATACAGGCTCCTACCAGGGCTGCTGTGTAAAGCCATTGCCAAGTTCTCATCCTGAAGCGTTTCAAGGAAGAAGAGTGTCAGAGCCCACCTCGATTCTACCCGATGATGGTACCACCAGTGCCAGATGCAACTTCTGTGGCCTGTGAGAAAGCCACCAAGGCTATTTACCCAGGCCATCACTTGCAAAGTGGCACACACCTGCATTGTGGGCTCCCCTGCACAGAGGAAGTGAACAGTATCCATCTTAAGGATTCAGGATCGTGGGGAATTTGACACTTGCTTCTCCACAGGACTGCATGTGGTTTGAGAATATATTATTGCTGACACTACTACTAGAAGTAGTGCTACTAGTACTACTCCTACTACTGCTATTACTGCCAGAAACATTAATTATGTAATAATTACCTCCCTTTATATCAAAAAGTCATTCTTTCAGATTTAAACCAATCATGACTTTCAGACCGGAAACCCTTTCATAATAAACAGGAAAATTATTTTCTTTTTTCTTGCTCTGATTTTCAAATAATACAGATTTTTTTCACCTTTTCTTCCTGATGTAACTTACAAATTCTGCCCTAAAAACATTTGGAGACTCGTAACTGTGATTTTACCACTGTTGCTAATCTTACATATAGATTGACATTTGAGTCAGGTTTAATATAACAGATGAACACAACTGCTGACTGGTTCCAGTTATGTTAAGATGTTCAGTGACTTGTAAAAATAGCAAAAAATTACTTCTCTGGCAGGCTGAGGAATTAACACCATACTGAAATACAGACCTCTTCTCATGTCATTTTCTTTGTTGGGGAGATCTTTTCATCCATCTGTTATTAACAGTTCTCAATACGAAAAAGGAATTTATGGGATGTGGAAACAGGAACAGGCCATATGGGAGGACTATAGGAAAATCATCAGAGTAGGCAGAGATGTGACAAGAAAGCCAAGGCCCACTTGGAATTAAGTCTGGCAGAGGACATCAAGGACATCAAGACAGGCTTCACAAATATATCAGCAGGAAAAGGAAGATTAGGGAAAATGTGGGGCTGCTGCTGATTCAGATGTTTGGATGTTCTGGTTCTGGTAATGGAAGACATGGAGATGGAGGAAACACTGAATGCCTTCTTTGCCTCAGTCTTCACTGCTGAGGACAGCTCCAGGAGTCCCAGAACTCTGGGATAAGAAGGCCAGAGAAAGGAAGATTTCCCCCAGGTCACAGAGGGTTGGGTTAGAGATCAGCTAGGCAGACTTCACATGCACAAATCCATAAAACTTGATGGGATGCGCCCACGAGTGCTGAGGGAACTGACTGATGTTGTTACTCTGCTGTTCTCGACTACCTTGGAAAAATCATGGAGAATGTGAGAGGTGCCTTGTGACTAGAGGAAGGCCAGTGTTACTCCAATCTTTAAAGAGGCCAAGAAGGAAGATCCTGAAACTACCAGCAAGTCAGCCTGACTTCCATCCCTGGAAAGGCGATGGAATAGGTCATTCTGGAAGTCACCAGTGAGCATGTAGAAAAAGAGGTAATGAGGAGTAGTCAGCATGGATTCACCAAAGGGAAATCATCCTTGACAAATCTGATAGCCTATATCATGACATAGTAGTATGGGCCAATGACAGTAGAGCAGTGGGTGTCGTCTACCCAGACTTCAGCAAGGCTTTTGAGACTGTCCCATAAAATCCTCATAGGTAAGCCCAGGAAATGTGGGTTTGATGAATGAACAGTGAGGTGAACCAAGAACTGACTGAATGGCAGAGCTCAGAGGGTTGTGATCAGAGGGTCAGAATCCAACTGGAGGCCTGTAGTCAGTGGTGCTCCTCAAGTTCATTGCTGGGTCCAGTCTTATTCAACTTGTTTATCAATGACCTGGACAAAGGGAAAGCATGCAAGGGATCATCAGCAAGTTTGTTGACAATATGGAGGAGTGGCTGATATACCTGAGGACTATGCTGCCATTCAGCAGGACTTTGATAAGCTTAAGAATTGGGCAGAAAAAAACCTAAAGAGGTTCAACAAGGGCATGTGTAGGGTCCTGCATCTGGGGAGGACTAACCCGAAGTGCCAGCACAGGCTGGGTCTGACCCACCACAGAGCAGCTCTTTGAAGAAGGACCTGGGAGTCTCAGTGGATGAGCACGATCACAGCTTGACCATGAGCAGGCAGTGCCCTTGTGGCTAGGAGGCCAATGGCATCCTGGGGTGCACTGGGAAGAGTGTGGCCAGCAGGTCAAGGGAGGTGATCTTGTACCTCTGCTTGGCCCTAGTGAGACCATTGGGATACTATGACCAGTTCTGGACTCCTCAATACTACAAAGACAAGGAGCTTCTGAGGAGAGTCCAGAAGTGAGGCCACAAAGATGATGAGGGGTCTAGAGCATTTCTGTTGTGAGGAGAGACTGCAGGAGCTGGGTCTGTTTAGTTTAGAGGAGAAAAGACTGAATAGGACATCTCATTAATGCATGTAAATATCTCAAAGGCAACGGTGCCAGACTGTTTTCAGCAACAGAACGAAGAGCAATGGCCATAAACTAAATCACAAGAAGGTTCCACCACAAAGTAAGGAAAAGTGGCAGAGCATGGGAACAGGCTGCCCAGGGAGGTCATGGAGTCTCCCTTTCCAGAGACATTCAAAACCCTTCTGGACATGTTCCTGCGTCACCTGCTCCTGGTGACCCAGCCTTGGTAGGGGTCTGGAGTAGATGATCTCCAGAGGTCCCTTCCAACCCTAACAATTATGTGATTCTGTAATTTGTCTGCCAAATGACTTGTGGCACCAAGTGCAAGAGTCATGGACAATTCATTCATTTATTTCCTCATGCTTTTGCAAAATATTGATAGAAAATGCATGTTTGCTCATAACTGATTAACATCAAACCATTTTAATGTCTATCTTTCTTACAGAATTCAAGTTATTTATGGATTAAAAGAGTGTCATGTCCCTCCTTGTCTTCATTTCACTATGCACTTTTCTCCCTTGTCTTGCCATCTGTTTAGGTGTTGGGTTTTTTTAAGCTCTACTATTTCATGCTACTAAGACCCTGCAAATTTCAAGCTGAAAAGGGAGTTGAGTAACATGCGTAATTTTGACTCTTTAACATGATTAAATAAAATATTCAATCTTCATCAATTTTAATTATCTTTGAGGTTTTCTATAAAATAGTAAATCTAGTAACCTCATACTTAGTTCTTACAAAGAGGTTTTCACCATAGACAAAGCTGGAAATCAACAATCTTCCAGTATTTCAGATCTTCCTGAAATTCCTTCAGTGCTTCCCACTCAGGCTCAAGTTAAGTCATCTTGCTAGACAATCACAGACCACAGAATGCATGAGTCTGAAAGGGTTATATGGGGAATCATCTCGTTCAACCTCCTTGCTCAAAGCATAATCAGAAAAAATAAATTGTCCAGGATTGTGTCCAGTTGTGTTTTGAGAATGTCCAAGGATGGAGACTGTACAACATCTCTAGACAGCATTCCAGTTTGCAACCATTTTCACAGTAAAGTAAAAAATAAATTCTTATATTCAGATAGAATTTTCTGTGTTTTACTTTATGTCCATTGTCTCTAGTCTTCTCAGTGAGCATGAATGAGAAGAGTCTAAATGTTTCTTCTTTACACCCTACCATTTATAATTATTGATAAGCTTTCACTTGACTTTTCTCTTTTTCAGGGTAAATAATCCCAGCTCTTTCAGCCTCTCCACATATGAGAAATCCTTGTAGACTTGCTCCAGTAAGTCCATATCCCTGCTGTAGTCTGCTCTCCCTCTAGTCTTCATGCTGCTGATCACTGCACTTTGAGCCTGCCAGTTCAGACAGCTTTCAGTCCACCCCCACAAGCCCCTATTTCATCAGCTTATGAGCTCCTTGATCACTTACGTTTTTGGAAGTTATCACCCTCCAGACACATCCTGAGCTGCTTGTGCCCTTCTGTGCCGTCCCTCCAAGAGACATGAGAGTAGGACAAGCTGCCCATGAGATGAAGAGATGATAGCTCAGTATGGTAGTTGCACTTTACCTTCATACTAGTGAGTCACCAAATACCATCTGCTTTGCCTTCCCTTACATGCAGGATTTCAAAACTAAATTTTGAACCACATTTTCTACATAGTGTGCTCCAAACCACTGAACTATATTGGTAGTGCTCTGCCCCACTCACATCACTATGGCAATGTCTTATACTCAAGAGCCCTTTCAACCCAAACTTGTTGAGTTCCCTCTGTCTCCAGTCATCAACCACTCTTCCAGTCCAGTGTCATGTACAAACTTGAGAAGGGTGCACTACATCCTATCCTCCAGGTCAATAATATAATTGAGGAATTACAAAAAATCAGCTCCAGTGCTGGTCAAACTCTGAAGGACACTGCCCAGTCTTTTCAGGCTTTTGGAGGGATATATTTAGTTAAAGGGCTAAGCCCTAAGTGATATGCTTTAGAATTAAAGAGTATTTTTATATTTTCTTCTATTTAAGGATCTCTGTTTTTTTTACTGACCCATAAAATTCAGTTAAAATATACTGTTACACTACATTTCCATTTTCAGAAATTTTGAGGACTCTGATCAACTTCATTCTTTAAGAATTATTTGCTCTACATAAATTTTCTCAATTTGTTCTACACACAATTTCAGCTAATATTTCTGTTTTAGCACAATCAGACCTACATGATTTGCAGTTAGTGGAGGTAAATTTAAAAGCTTCTTAAGAAATACATGCTCAGTGTCTTACCATTATAAAGAAAGATAAGATAAAATAAAGTTTCAGATAGATAAACCACATGCATAAGTTGTTAACAAGGTATATTGACTTCTTCAAAGTCAAATGGAACAACAAAAAGAAAATCTCTACTCTGCACAGGACAAAAAGGCAGGAAATTAAATTTCACTGCAAAAGGGTTGACAGGCTCTATGGTCCTTACCTGACTGCTATACGTTATGAATTTCTTCCCTATTTTGCTAATACCATCCATTACAGATGTTGAAAGGTCATGAGTCAGGCTCCAATAAACCATGAAACTGAACCCATGATCACAATAAATTCTTATTGCTTATTTACCTTTGGATTTCAGAATGCACTCCTATTACCTTTTCAAGTTTTACTCTGTAACCACACAAGAGACTGCATGTCTATTTTTAAATGAAAGCATTAGCGTGGCTTCCTGACCATTCATCACACTACATTCCTCACCGCCCCCAGCACTCACTTCAGAACTCTCTCCTACTTGTTTTGGCTTTTTTTTTCTTGTGTACTCTGGAAAGCATCCAAGACATCAGCTTCATTTCAAGGACCCAGTGTCTTCCCACATTTCCTTATGCACCAAAAGAGCCAGACTCAAAAGGAGTGAAGGATGGTCTGGGGCAACCTTTATATGAAATAATAATGGAAGAAACTCTTTTATATATCAGTTCAAACAAATTAGAGGACCTGGTAGATGTAAGAACTGTCTGGGTGTGACCCACCTGTGCATTCTGCACTGGGCAAGGCAAGAAGTGGACTGACACTCCAGTACAACAAGCAACACCAAGAACCTATGTGGATATCCCAGTGAAGTCAGAAACCCCTGTCATGGGTTTCTACTTGTGATATCTGGGCCAAGAAATATTTCATCCACATAAAGTGCAAAAGTAAAAGAAAGCCTGGAGTTTTTCTTTAGGGGAACTGAGTTGCGTAAGTATCCTGAAATGCGATACTTGGGATTGACCCTCTCTTTCAAATCAGATCCCAGCTGTGCAAAGGCACCTGCAGGCCTTTGACTGGGTTCATCCCCCATCTCTAAATCCCTCCTATTAGACCTGTATTCATATTTATGATGGATTACAGCTCATATATAGATGTGTCACTGATTTATCTAATATCTAATACTTTATCCACAATTTTCCATTTCATTTGTTATGCATTGCACTTTGATTTTAATGTATTTGCTTTTGTGATGCATCTGCCCACTGAGTGGAAATTTTAATTAAAAACTAAGCTTGAACTCACTTAGAATATTTTAAATGTAGCATATCATTTTGTATTATCTTACCAAATTAATTACATATTATTACATATGTGTGATAAGACAGTCTGAACTATGGCTGAAGTGCCACAGTGATGGTAAATGACAAATTGCTAAGTTTGGGAAAAGTGACTATGATTAGACTGCCAGAGGATCAGTGTTGGAACAGTCCTGTTTAACATTTTAATTTTTATATTGAAGACATAAACAACTGGTTAATTTGCTAAAAATTTGCTGATGCTATTAAGCTGGGTGCTACTGAGAATACTAATGAAGGCAAGGAACTTAGTTTAGAAATATATTTGGAAAATAACAAAAGACATTAAATTTTCAAAGATGTAAAATCATTTATTAGCAAAAACATCCTGCAAAATTAGAATATCACTAACAAAACCAATCTGAACACAGTTCCAGAAGAAGCACTGGAAGCAGAAAATTAGATGAAAATGTGAATTTTACAGTGGGAGTAAAGAGAACATGCATTAGGTAACACAGGCAGCTGCTGGGAGGTAGCAGTCCCTGAGGCACAAGGACAGGTTGCCATTAGTGGGTTTACTTCTCAGATGCTAAAGGGATGGTCTGTCATGTAAAAACCTAGGTACTATCCAGGCTTTCCATTAGAACACAGACTTGAAGGTATTTCCTAGATTAAGAGGAGATTGGTTCATGAATAGGAAGGAGTGAAAAAAACTATAAATGCACAATTTTGCCATGCAGCTGATCAACAAGGTCGTGACTGCCATGTACCTGAGCAGCACAAACTACAAATTCCTTTCTACATGCCCAGATGCCTAGTGTGATTCATTTGACCCAACTTAGAGTTATGCTAAACATTATGGGTTAGTATAGACAGAGGAAAGAAGAAGACTGATATAGTACAGGATTCATTGCATCCTAAAGCAGGAATCTAAATGTCTTGACTGCAAAGGCCGACCAACTCAGACACACATATCTAAAAATAGGTGTGATGAATCAGACATCAACTTTGCATCCATTGTCACTCCTCAGCTCAGTTCAGCTTTGATGGGCCCTATCTTTACATGTGCATCCTGGTCATGGATCAGGTCTTCAGCAGGGAACTCTGTAAGGCCAAGCTAGCAGTACTCATATAAAACTTAGAATAAAAGCACCCTCAGTAATGGTCAAGGCAGAAAACTCCACAAGTTAAGTGCAAATAAAAAGTAATAGGGACTAGGAGAACGTATTAAGCCAAAGGAGGGTAGATTTAGATGAGATAGCAGGAAGAAATTCTTTACTTTAACAGTGGTGAGCCACTGGAACAGGTTGGCTAAAGAGGTTGTGGATGCCCCACTCCTGGAATTGTTCAAGACCAGGTTGGATGGGGCTCTGAATCTACTGGAAATTGTCCCTGTCCATGGCAAGGGGGTTAGAATTAGATCTTAAGGGCCCTTCAAACTCAAATAATTCTATGATTCTATGATTGGGAGCTTTAGAAATATCACAATACCTAATTTTATTAGCAGTTTTCCTGCAGAGATTGAAAGAAATGTCTATAAATCAAAAGAGCTCTCATACAGCACAGCTGAAACACAAAGCAAGCAAATAGTCATTTGGATTTTGTATTCATAACCAGCCACAGTTCCACACCATCTCCTTTAGCATTAAGTAGCTGCACATATTTACATATACAGGCTTTCTAGGTAAATAAAGTCAAAGAACAAAATGTCTGTCATATTGTTTCTACTGAGAGATATGTGTATTTATATAAACAGTGCTCTGTAAATAAAGATTAACAATCTTGCAATGATATATGAAACACTGTTAAATCTTAAAGTATCCTCCTTTTCTCATGCTGAGTTTTTGTCATCAGAAGGACGGGTTTCAAACTTATTTTAATAAGAAGAGGCCATACTGTGGTTCTGTCTATCAAGAATATTCAGATTGACACAATTGTAATCTAAACTCTTATATTTTATGGGTATCATATTTTAGGATAGATACAGCCTGTATCTCAGCATTATGCAAAGACAGAAGAGGAAGTGTGTGCTGACAACTCAAGGACATGGCAAAATTTCTAGAGATGCTTTTACCTTTGTATGCAATTTTTAAATAAATAGGGTTCTTCCTATATCAAATATGTATCAAATTTGCTCTTTGGACCTCCTCAAGTCAGTAGGAGCAGCAGAGTCAATTGCTGTAAGAACCATGCTTCTGCAATGTGAGGGTAAAGTAGGAGTAAAGTAGGGGAATGGAGAATGGTGATACTCTTCTCTCTTCTCTCCAGAAAGCTGATTTGATGAATGGTTTAACTCCTGAAAATCCTGCCTCACAGCAAGAAAATAAAAGCACTTCCTCTGTTTATCACAGCCAATAGAAAGTGGAGAGATGAACATGATCCACAATCAATGTACAAATATCACACTGTGATCTTAAATCTAACAAAGACCATTATATATTACAACTGAAATACAAAATCAGCAAGGTTTAACCAGAAATAACATGTGAAATTGCCTATTGGTACAGCTTTGCAAAAAAATGTAGTAAATTTTCTTCACCCTTCGATGACTGAATAAAAATTGTACATCTTTCAAAAAGATAAATTACAATTCTGAGGGAGACTGGTGAACCTGCTGCAGGAATCTCTTGATGGATAGAGTAACTGGTCTATGGAAGGCTAATGAAGTCAAGATTACCATATTTTGTAAATTATTCTACTGCTAGGTTTTTGACCTCGTTAGGACAGCCAACAATAACAACAAATACTAGGCAAGAAGAAGTTCTTGTTATGAACATCTCCTAAGGCTTCTACCACCATGTTGACCACTGCCAAGTTTAAAACCATTGCTGATGTACCAATATCTACATGCAAGCATCCCTGTCAAGGCAAACTTTTTTTTGCATTTCATTCATCTAGTGTTCTCTGCTCTTTGGTATGTAGGCTGTGCTACAAAGGAGAGGCTTTCTGGTATTTCTACCAGCTCCTCCCATGATTTACCATATAGAAAGTTCTTTGCATGACCTCTTAACAATGAGATCTTAGTCCCAGGGATAAAACCTGGCATGTCACCCGGCTCTAAAGCATGTCTGGGTTATAGCACCACTTTGATTGCAATGTTAAGAGACAGCAAAGTCAAGAGAAACAACCCTCTTGACTTTTATATCTTCCCACTGCATTTCTACCCACCACACAAGTTATATGTCTTACTTTATTAATACTGGCTTTCAGATTTTGGGGAGAGAAGCTTACCCTGAAGTCAATTACTTTGGCTGTGGCAGTGATTTCTGTCCATGCAGACTTAAAGATCCGATCTTTTCAAGGCACATTTACCTTGTTGGTTTCAGTAAAACCTGTGTAAATTACACAAATTCTCATTTGTGTAAATGAGGTCAAGAGTATTTTTCCCATTGTTATACAAATACCTACATGACTGCTTCGACCAGTAAGGTTTAAATAATTTAATACATATCACATAAATATTATAAATCAATTCCATCTGTCTGTCAGATCTTCATGTGAGTTTTCTTATGTATCAAGAAATTCTTGTTTCTGTTAGTTTTCTTTTTCAGAATAAGGACATCATTTGGAACAAAATGGTAAATGCAATTCAATGTCCCTGCCTTCATAATGAAAATAAGCAAATATTTATTGGGAGATAATTTAAGCACAAAACTGAGAAAATAATCAGAAAAACCTCACGGTTTTCCTTAAATTATGCATTTAACATAGTTTTCAGAAAATCTTCCATTCCGGCCTGAAATCTATTAAACACACTTGGTAAAGTACTGTAGCAATACTGGATTCACCCAGCAACAAGAAGCAAATTCCTAACAAAACTGTGAATAAAAATTCATTTCTCTCTTCTTCCTGTTGCTAAATATCTCTGGAGTTAACATTCCTCACTACAGCTTCAAGCCCTACTTCTTCAAATACAGCACTCTGACCACATTTGTGTCTCTAAACTTCTTGTGGTTTAGCTGGTACTAAGCCATGCACTCCTAAAGGATTCCTGTGCTTGGAAGTTGCTCATAAGACATTGGGGTGACATTTTTCCTGATCCTCCTTGTTTTAAAACCCTGTGAAACGCCTGCTTCCTCTTCACAACATTCCGTCAGCCTCCTGTTGATGACTCCTTTCTCTTGGATCCCTGGCTCTCTCCTTGCTGTGGGCAGATGAGGAATCACAGAGCACCTGGAGTCAGTGGTCATGGCAGGAGAGAGGAGCACTGGAGCAGCAGTGATGTGAGCCAAGACAGAGCATGTGCTAACTGAGAGCAAAAAGACCCCAGCAGTGGGAAACGAGAGTAAGAGCCACAAATGGAGGAAATGGGCAGCAGGACTGAGTTCTTTGACTCTGATGGACAAAGCAGGTCTGGAGAATAACTAGAATTGGGTATGAACACCCTCAGAGAACAGTATTACATTCCTTTTTTTAAAAAAAATTCCACATTACTTCTCTATGTTTAAAATATTTCCTGTGCATCTCCATCAAACAAGAAAATGTTTCTAATGGTATGGCATCAGCTGGTATCAGAAAGTAAATAGAAGATACCTGAAAGTAAATGTTTGTCCATGTGAAAAAAAAAAAAAAAAAGAAGAAAGTTTAATTGTGATGCAAGACAAAATGTCTAATCCTTCAGTGGAACTACTCAAATCAATCAATTGGTCTTGCCACCTCCTACTTTGAAACAAACCCAGGTTTACTTCTCCTGTTCTAGTTGTCCAGCAGGTCACCATTCTTGGAGCAGTTTGTGAGGCTACCACACTTTAGCCAAGCTACAAACAACCCAGAACTTAACAACAACCTTTGTGGGTTTTCTTTAATTCTTGGCATTCACAAGTTCCCTGCATTGTTTTATCACTGCTTTGCAGTGAAAGGTAAGGAAATTGTGAGATGTGTCTGAGAATGACAGCAGAGTGGAGATGTCAGTGGTGGTATTTCTTTAGAGACTGACTGCACAAGTGGAAAATCAAGATCGAGCAAATTGCTCCAAAAGCAACCCTATTCACCAGAGACTTGGATCCATTCAAACATAATACACCAAGCATAAAAGCTTGAAGTTGCCCTAACCAAAGCATACTTAAATGCACTAACTTCTCCACAATCTGATTGTTCTGATGGATCTCACTTTTTATTTTCACATTGAAAAGGAGGCATTTACGAAACTTTCAAAATAAAGGTCAGAAAACATGTATGTGTAGAATTTCACAGAAGGAGAACATCCATGATGAGATATCAGCAGGCAGGTGCAGAACAGGATCAAGTGATTTGTGAAGTTTTGCAAGTGGTTTTCATGTTATTAAGAACAGAAAATCGCAAACATTGGATTTCGCCATGAAAGAGAATTCTGAAAATAATTCATTTTTCATTGATGGGAATGTTTATTCTTTGTAAAAATTCCAATTTTTATTTTATTTTGAATTTAATGTGGAATACAGAGAAAAACACTGCCATCTAAATTGAAACTCTAAATTGAGGTGATGGAAATGCATTGTTACTACAGGGTTTATATTAAAATTCCCCCAGACACCTAGGGTAGTCTCTGGCTGACGTAATACAGACCTCTACATAGGAGACATCTGCATCTACACTAGCCAGGGAGCTACACGAGCTCCCTTTATACTTCACCAGAAAAAACGGGCTTTCTCTAGTATACAATTCCTTTTATCTTAAAAATAGTCACCTAAAATAGGTTAGATGAATTTTTCCACATAAAAGTGCCTACTCCTTGATGGCACAAGAACCCTGGAACAGTAGCTGAAGGGAGATATCCCCAGCCCACATTTCCAAACCCAGGTCAGATGAAGCCCAGAGCCCTTCTGCCCTGGACATGCCTGGGAACATCCCCAGCTTCACAGTGCCAAACCCCTCTGCTGCAGTGTCAGCCCTCATTGGATTCATCAACCAACTCCTCTGCACAAATTCCTTATGGCTCAGAAGCAGTAACAGGAAAACAAAAATGCCAAGCCCAAGTAATTTTTCTCACACCAGATGTCTGCATGTACAGCACTCATATGGGTAAGGTGCATTAAACACAGCAGTTTCAAAGGCCTGAAATAAATGAAAGGTGACACTGAGAAGATAAGAGTAAAAAGACAGAATTACATCAGTGAATAAAGACTGAGTCTTTTGGGGCCAAAAGTTAAGAAAAGCTAAATGTCTTTCTGCTATATGAGAAGTAGCTCAAGTAACATTTAGAAAGGGTTAACATAAGGCCACTGTGCACCCTTTGTACAGCTCTGAACCCCTGCTGCACTGGAAAGAGAGACTTTATAATAAAACTGAAACTGGATACCTTTCATGACAGTTCAAAACAATTTTTAATAAGGAATTTAGCCAGGCTTAGCATCATTTTTTCTTAAGTATATGATTTGAAAAACAGAGAGACACTGCCAGGAATCATAATTAAGACTTTTCTGGGTTGAAAAATATAGACACTTTTCATAACACTTTTCTTCCTGTTTTCAGTTAGATTTTTCCAATATTAGGGATAGTGATATGACAATTTAGGAAAGCTAAAATTAGCATTTTGACAAGTATTTTATGGTTCACAATTTTCATGCCTACAATGCTGTACTGAGAAACTGCATTCTCTGAGAGGTAAAATGTAATATCTTGTTCATGTGAATGTTAGAGGTCAAGAATTGATTTACCAAGTACATGGTCTTTTAATAATTTCCTAGGTCACCAGTTTACAGAAGTTTTCAAACTCTCTCAAGTCTACAAAATGGGATGCTTTTGCTTCCTATGCCTGTCTAGGTAAACGGTTGGATGAAGCATCCCAGAATGCAGGAATGTACAAGGTGGAGCTACACATCGCATGCCATGAGTTGCACACACAAAAACCAGTGGATGTTTTGTCTTATTTACAGAATAATACTGGCAATGTATCCTAACATCATTGCAAAATGTCTGTGCTTTTAGGTAATTAATATATATGTGCAACCCAAAACCAGTGTAATGCTTCAGTCTATTGCATCTTAAGCCTGAAGTAGATTTTTTTTTTCTTACTTAGGTAGGATAAGCAAACCAGTGCACCTTGAAATTTTCACTTTAGAAATAATTTGCTTATCAACGTCACTTTCAGTGACTGTTCCACTGCTGGGTTTTAGGGGGTTTGGGGAGGAGGTTTGAGTTTGTTTAATAAGAACAAAAATCTATGCCTTTAAACGAGCTGACGCACAGCTATCATGTTATCATGTCATTCCATTACAAAGGAATCAGTTTCCCAACAAAGAAAAGACAACCAGCTTTTAAGTCAGACTGGGATATGTTGTAGCATTCCTGTCAGAAATGATACACATTAGGACAGACTCAGCCAAGTGTCAGCTAGCAATCTGAGCACAAATCAGCACTACTCAGAAAACACCAGTGGTAAAGTCTATTCCTTTGCTCAGACCATGCCCTAGTTACAGCACATAAACCTTTCTTGTTAACACCACTGCTAATAAAGCCCTGGCTTCACATCCCTTTAACTGGCTACTAACTCAGAAAACTAGGTAAGAATAGAAAAATAACTTTGAAGAATCAACATATTGTTCTTTACACAACAGTAAAACTATTTTTAGACTTGCTTAAGCCTGTAAGAATCCACCAGCCTGATCACCCTGAGGACAGCATAGAAGGAGAGACTCCAGATGTCAGCCATACGGTGAAAGACAGAAATAAAGTGATCCTCAGACAGCTCAATTATACCTGGCTGCCCACCCCCATGGGTGAAAATCTCAAGGGCATTATTTCCCCTAGTGCACTAAAAAGCTGCTCCATGGCTGGATTCACAATCTGCAGAAGGCAGCTTTTCTGCCTTCCCACATCCTTTGTCCAACATTTCAAGGATTTGAGCTCTCCACACAAGCCAGGTTCAGCCCTCCTTCAGTTAGATGCAGCAAACACAGCTCCCCAAGCTGCCACTGATGGGGTGCCTGGCATAGAGAAATATATCAGACCTGTTAACGCTGTCCTTCTGCTATCAATAAATAAACATTAAAGACATAGATGTACCATTTGATGGATAAGCAGCCATTTACTGAACTACAAGATAATTTTCATTTTCTAGATTTTTATTCCTAGTGACTATTTAAGCTCTTTTTTTTTTTTTTTTTTAACATGAAAGTGCTACACCATGAGTTTTCAAGGGAGTCCCACTTAAAAGGAATTGACAACACAGTAATTAGAAAATGCACATTTAATCACGGGAGACCTGAGAGATATCAGTCAAAAAGAGCATTCCATTCTCAGCTCAGTGCCAAAGCCACCAGGTTATAAAGTACTCTGCTGATGAAAGTTTCCCAAAGGCTCGTGATTGAAACAGCTTCATTTAATACAGAGAATTCAGACAGCTCTTGCAAAAATGCTCCCCTTGCCTCTTGATTACCACTCACATTCTAGAGTAGTGACAGCTTAATTAGCCAAAATAAAACAGTAGCAAGGCCAGAGACTGAACACCTTGCACAAAAGGTCCTATTTGGGCAGGGCAGTGCTCCCTCCTGGGCAGCAGAGAATGTTCAAAACTTCAGGGTCTCATGGCAGAGCACAACTCTCCTCCCCTTGCTCATGAATGAAGCTACAACACTGTCTTCAAGCCCTGTGCATCATCATGTATTAGGAGTCATGATTTCTTTCCATTTTTCATTTCAGAAAGGCAACACAATACTTCCAGATGTAACTTTTCTCTCTTCCTAGTGAACGATGCCCAAAAGTCAATTATGTGTCCCCCTCATGGCAGATCTTTCATCCAAAGAGTCAAGTATCCGTGTTTTCTACTTGAAAGGAAGCTAATCCAAAGGTTGTGTAAGGTCACATATGGCAAGTCTGGGCTCACAGCATTAAAAAAACAGAATCAGCTCTCTTGCATTCATATTGTCCCTGAGAAACAATTAAATACAAGGACCTCTGCAGCATGTCTGTAATCAGTACTTAAAACTCAAGAGTGTGTACTCTACTCTCAGAACCAGGAAGAAAAATCAGAAATTTTAAGGATCCACATTCTGTTAATCTCTTTCAAGAGACCATGACACGTCTTTTGCCAGGGGTTATTTAAAAAATATAATTATAAATTACTTCAATATTTTAATTCAAATTGAGAGGTCAATGCAACAGAGCTGAAGTTCTGCAATTCAAATCCACTGAATATTTATGTGGGGAAAAATATTTTGGAGTTGCTCCTAGAACTGGAAACTGTGTAAGCACAATTAGAAAATAAACATCCACCTCCACAAAACTGCCCATAGCCCAACCGAAACACTGAATCTGAGCAAATAAAAGTGGGTTTTAATTGCTGTCCACTTAAACTCATATCCACACTTTCCACTTATTTAAGCTGAAATGTAACTGAAATGTTACTCTTTTTATAAGAGAAACTAAGAAACACATGTTTTTCAGGACTGCTATCTATAATTACATTTCCAATAGGAACATACAGACAAATAAAATAGTGAATAGTATCAAAAGTAATTTACAAGACAGGTAGTTTCTTAATGAGAACATGTAGTTGATGCATTTGTGTTCCATTATTAAACATGGAGGCAATCCTCAAGTAATTTTATAGCTTATGGGATCATGTTTGTTATATGTTAAGCACTTCAAAAATTATACATAAGTGCTTATGAACCAAATGCACTATTAAAATTACACTCTAATTTCTCCCTTGGCTAATTTTCTAGAGTTTCAAAAGAAGACATATAATACCTTCTTCCCATTATATAATGCAGCACAACTGTTATTAGTATAATAATGTCAAATTTTAATAACTTCATTATAACAGTCAATTCCATGTTTAAAGATTTATAGATAAGCAAACATGTTGAGACACACTACTTTGCAACTTCAAAATATTAAGCAGCCTGTAAGTGTGTGAATGAATCTGAGGGCATCTGCCCCACCACATGCCTCTGATGTGGGAAACAGAAATTCCTATCAGTGACAGCCTCCTTAAGAGTACGTTTGCGGTCCCAGATCACCCTGATATGTGAGCTCCTCCTCTTAATTTTGTCACAATTCTTCTGGCCAGACTAAAATACAGGTTTTAGAAACAGACTGCATTAATCTCTGTACAGAAGATGAAGAGATATCTCAATTCTAGAGAAGCTTCTCTCAAATTGGAAATTATTGCAGAACCAGATATCATCTCAATATATCCAGCTTCTCAGAACCCTCGCCTCTCATATCAGCCTTTAATTTTTCCTTAAACTGACAAGCAAAGCTCTACACCACCACCCTGCTCTGACAGCACGGCACAGGCTGCTCTCCTGCTCGTGCAGGAGCAGGAAGAGAAAGGCAGTGATCTATAAAGCTGTCACAGTGGAAAGCTGGACGATGCAGAATACAGCACGGAAGAACAGAGCGACTCGGCAAACCATGGATTTGGGAATCACTTTCTGGATACCTCAAACACTCCTCAAGAGCTGTAGGTGTTTGCCAGCCCCCCTAATTCGCACATTTTTTATCCCTGCTTCTAGCACCAGTAGGGCAGGATTGCACTGCAGGATCCACAGGGCAGTCAGGCAGCCACCCAAGAGCCCAAACACTGCTGGGCTGCCGCGTTTGCTCCATTTCAGCAGAGCTGGGCTTGCCAGGAAGGGGCTCAGTCACAGACACTCTGAAGTGTTCTTGCAGAGGAGGCCCAAACACTGCACAACTCTACACCTACATCCATTTACCTGTGTGTCATGGAATGACACCTGGAGTTCATAGTTCTTCAGCATCCATCTGTGCTTGTATAAATGTCTCAAGGCTACATGGACGGCGGGCAGCACACCTGCAGTCAGGTTCTTCTGGTCAATCAGGCAGCTGCTGGGTAACAGCCCCAGGAGAGAGAGGCGAGTCCGATTTAGCTCCTCAGAGCACCTAATTATTACTAAGACAAACATCAGAGTGTCTAGTTTCCAGCTCCAGAAAACCATCTTTTTTGGTGCTTTTCTTCTTTTTCTTTCTCCTCCTCAGCACTCCACATCCCTGAAGAGAAGGCCTCAGATTCCCTCGTTGCCCGACATTTTGCAGCTTTCCTTTGCTTCAGTCAGCTGTGTCCCTCTAAGAAAGCAGCTAATTGTTATTAAAGGATAAAGACCTCTCTACGACTGGCTTTTCCAATTTGGACAGTAATCCAGCTCACAGCAGTGCTGTGAATCAATACTTCACAAGAATAATCTCTAGGCAAATTGCTCTGCCTAGTCTAATTTTAAACATGTGTCATTTTACACATTCTGTAGGAGAAATATTCAACCATAGGTGACAAATCAATACATGAACTCATATGATTCCTTTGAAAATAGATATTCTAGGGGTTGATCAAAGTGGTTGCATACTGAACTCATATTTGAGTTGCATACAGCAACCTGTATGCCATTGGGTCAGAAGATTGCTTCAGTTTGTTTTATCTTGCACAAATTTTCTATTGGCTTCATAGATACCAAACAGAGCATATGTAGTCTTGCATATGAATAATATTCTGTATACTTCTAGCTCAAAAGCTGCAACAGCTCAGAGCATTACATCCTCTTCCTGATCCTGCTTTTTGTCAGAAACACCATGCTTTCCTTAAAATCAGTGGTAGTTGTGAAAAAATTCAGCATTCAGACCTGCTCCTCCCATCTACAGGCACATAGCTTTTGACAGGCATTTCACATGTTGTTGTAGCTAGCTAAGTAATTTCAACACACTATTTGCAGTTTTCCAAGTAACATGCCAGGCTACGAAATGGAATGGATGCTGTACACGCAGAAATGCAGGGAAAATAGTAATGCTGGAGAAAATCTTCCCTGCTGCTAATCAAAACTCACCAGGGTGAGAAGGGATTATACACAGGATCACCACAGCAGAGAAGAAGCTGCACCTCTGCTCCCCAGGACTCACAGCCTGCCTCACCCCCCAGACAAGCAGCATCTTCCTGCCCCTTCCAGAGCAGCAGTGCCACTGCTCCCAGAGGCAGCCCTGGCTCACCCCTCTCCTCCATTCCAGCAGCCAGCTCTCCCCATCCACAAGAACTCGCAAGTCTCATTACATTTGCAGCTGAAAAGCAAATTGCTTCACCTTCTTGTGGAAATTCAAGGTTTCAAAAGAATTCCCTGTGCCAAGCTGGGATGGAAACACAAAACCTCAAAGGTTTTTATGACTCAATAATCTGAAAGGAAAACAAATGGAAAGGCTCATAAGCAGAAGGTTAATTTGGTATAAATCAAATTTGAAATTATATGTTCGTAGCTTGGCAATTTATTTTGTGAATGGCTGACATTTAAAAAAAAAAAGAAAGCATTCGTTTGCTGCAAAAAGTAAGGGCAGTTTGTCCAATTTTAATTTTAAAAACACAGCGTTCCAGGTCAACAAATTATGCTGAAACTGACATGCAACTAAGAAGTTTTTACAGAAAATCTCCACATAAATTCTAGTTATAAACATTCTAATTTATAATTACAATCTATATGTCACATGACATAAGGGCATTGAAGTAAATACATAAATAAAATTAAAAAGAGCAAAACAATAATGTATAAATAAGGAAAAAATGTCTACCTTGGGCCCAGCAAATAGCTCCAAGCAGGAGATACACTCAATTAATCACTAACTGTCCACAGAGACCCCTCTGCAAACACAACTGTGCAACTGGATGGACAAGAAAAGAGCCCAATGCATTCTTATACACAAACACAAGGTGAAATAGAAATACTTGTGCTTAGGGTAGAGAAAAGGCCTTGCATAACCTTTGCTTTTTGTCATCACCATTGCCCACAGTCAGAAAGCAGCAAGGCTGTGTGGAGCCTCTCGTGTGGGGAAGGAGACACTGGCTTTCTTCCTGTACAAGGCTATGGCCAAATCAAATGCAGTAAGATCAAAATTTATTATAGATATTTCCGAGACTAAGAAATTTAACACATTGTCTGGGCACAACACAAAATAGGAAGCACACTCTCATAGCACAGTCTGCATAGCAACAATTTAACACAATGACTTAATAGGTATTTTCCATTCCTAAACCTTATGATTCTATAATGTGATTACTGAAAACATATTTTTAAAACATTTTTTTAACGTAAGACAAAATTCTTCCCTGAGCAGACAGTCAGTATAGGCCAACATGTTCCTTAAATCCCATTTAATACCTTTCTTAGAGGCTTAAATGAGATTTTGTTGGTGAAGAGTCCTTGGACCAGCCTTTCTTACCAGCATTATTTCAGCGTTGACTACACTAATGGAGAGGAGAGGAAAGCAGGCATTCATGCTGCCAAGCCTCAGCAGCCAAGGTGCTTTGAACTGCTCTTCTTCCTATGCCCAAATCTTCTCACCAGCTAAGTGAGAACATGGGATTCCACTGAGTCACAGCTTTGGCTTACAGGTAGGTAACAAAAAAATGTGGTTTGATTATCCAGTACCCTCTTTAGCATTTCAAAAGACACAAATCTGCCACCACACCTCACTGAACTCCTGTTGCTTAGCCAGTGCCTTTAAATTCATGAGAGGGCAATGGCAAATCAGGGGCTATAAAATAATTTTCAGCACCATATGGATGGACACACATTTAAGGGAGCATTGATGCCTCAGGTGTTAGCTTTTATGTTTTTTAGATTCTGTTCTGCTTTAGTGCATAATTATAGGCTTCCTATCAGGGGATAGTAAGCTCTTTTCAGAGAGTATGTAGACAGAACAATTCCTTTTCTAGCTGGGGACCCAAGGACAGCCCATCCAGATGTCAGGCCCAAGAGCATAAACAGCGGAGGACCAAAGAGAGAAAACAAGAAGGATGGGACTCCATGGGCTGAAGCTGTAATTGGACAATTAACTTCAATATGCTAATGGACCAAAACTTATAAAAGTGTGAGACCCCATGATCAGTCGTCCCTTTTGTGGCCATTTTGGGTTCACCTGGGGTGCAGCCCTGGCTGGGCTCTTGTACTGCCCAAGGTGGATCTGTTGAGGCCTCCTAATAAATACTTACTTTATTCTTTAACTCCAGCTAGTCTCTGTTCTAGGTCAGCCTTCACAAGGCATCAGCATCACCTAATTCTATAAATCCATGACCAGCTTCAACCTAGACCAGTCTTTTTCTTTTCTGGTGCTACTTCTGTGTGCCCTCAGCATTGCTGCACTTAACCCATGCCTGGCAAAGGAGCAAACAAGATTATGAACTACAGCAGCTTCCTGTCACTTGTGTCCTCAAAATCTGCTTCCTGACAGAAATGTTTAACTATCTAACCAGACAATTGTTTCTTATATAGTATTTTTATTTCTAACTAATCCTGTAAATTTTGCATCAAAATAAGCCCATGTGTTTTCATTCTTATGAATAAAATAGCTATATTTGCCATGCTCATGACTGACCATACAGGTATAATCTTCATTTTCAGAATAGCATCTCCTGAGGTTTAATACCTACAAAAGCATATAACTAAGCCTCTGTTACACATTTGAAGATCAAGTCTTTCAAGTGAGTTTGCCCAACACCCTCAAAATTTACTACTAAAATATAACAGTGAAATTTTAAGATGAAAAATCACCTCACTACATCTTACATCCACTTCTCAGATGTGAAGCTTTTGAAATAGCACTAGTTTTGAAACTTGATTTCAGTGTCAGAAAAAGAAGGCCATTGGATTTTAAACATGCCTTCCACACTGTTTTGGGGAGTTTTACCAAAGGTCAATCACTGTTGCTCAGTACATTAAAGTAGCTTTTGCAAGACTTAGCTGAAAACCTTAGGACAGAGCTGATGACCAGATGACTCACTGTTGGCATCTCCTTTGTGAGTTCCACACAAACTGAGTAATATTCAGAGAGGGAAACTGTAGGAGGAAATTGTCCTCCCTTGTAGAAGCACAATCCCCAAGAACTTAAAAATAGAAAAAACTCCAAACACCTGGCATAAATATGTCATCCATAGCCAATACTTTCCAAAGGCAAAAGGAGAAATCTTTTCAGTGTTGTCCTCCTTGCCACATTATCCTCAAATTTTGTAGCATTTAAAATTCAGTTCTCAATCCCCTGATAAGTATTTCTGAACTGTAAATCACTTAAACAGTTATTAGTTCATGTAAAAGCTTGATTATAGACTGTATTAACTGTGTTAAAGGCTGGCTATATATTTAAGCTATATGTCACCTCATGCCTCCCACACACAGCTTCCTCCCCCTTGAGTAACACCCATTAACATTTATAGGATGTTCTAATCCCAGCCTCACATGTTAGTTTTTTCCAAGCAGGTTATCATTCACCCTTTCTTGTCCCACGTGTCTCTGCTCTTGTTGCTTAATCGCTCAGTGTAATTAGAGTACAGAGCACTCACATACCCTAAGAAACCTTGGTAATGTATTGGAAACCAATACATTTATTGTGGATGGCAACTCCTGTTCTGACACTGAGACCAAGCCTCTAGCTACTGCCAAGAGCAGCTTCGCTATCAAGACACTTCTACCTGCTGTAACATGTCCCAGCTTTTTAGGGAGCTGCTATCCAGATAAAATTATTTACCTCCCATAGCACCATCCAAATGCACAGGCTATCTACATCCACCTGTCCTACCAAATCTGGCTAGATTTGCTTGTAGCTAGAAGGATTCACTTTGAGAGAGCCAATGAAAATTTAGTTTTGCCTCAAACCCTAGTGTCTCACTCCTTGTGTGTAAGCTGAAAATCTCTCTGCCTCCTTTCCCTCTTTCCCAGCACACAACACAAAGATCAAATTAATTTCCTCCATTCTGAACAGAAGGCTTGAAGAAAAGAGATTAAATTACTAGTATATGCAGCAACAGTGAGATTACTTCTGAAGTAATAGATGAAATTCTAGTGGCAGCACTTTGAGAATGAAGATGATAAACTGCAAAAGATTGAGAAGAAAGACACAAGAACACATAAAATGCTGAGAAAAATAAAAAGGAAAATCAGCAATTCATTGTATCTAATTTAATGTTCAGAGTTGGCTTAATCTGTAACTTGCTCTATAGCGGATGAAAAAATTATTTCTAATAATACCAAACTTTTGAGCAATTAAGGAAAACATACTTTCTACCCTTCGGTAAATGATCCCCTTTTAACGAAATAACCTTTGTTAGATCTGGTAAAAAAAGATGTTTGCTGCTGTAACTACAGCAAGGGCTTCTGCTGCCATTGAGATAACACCTCCTGATACCCACCAGTGACATAATCGTGCCAGTCATGTAGACCTGCCTTGAGTAACAAGGCCCTGAGGACATAGTACTCCCACCATGTCACTCCTTTTGTTTACTTTTTACAAGCTGTTCTTTTTGCCAAGGTCAAACACACCATTTTCAAATATGTGTTAATTATAAAAATGACTATTTTTTGATTGATTGTTTTTAAAAAATACCCGTACCTTGCATATTTCTCAACTACAAGATCCTTGAGACGTAATAATCTAATTTTGAAAGATATTTAATGCTGCCATTGATCCTGAAAGGATTTCTATCCCAAAGGCTGAGTGAAATCAGCATTTTATTCCACCAGGCAATTTGAAACTGTAAAGCAAGTAACGATGAGTGCCTTTGTTCTTAATTAAAAGTGGCAATTCTAGGTCTCCTCCTCATAGAAGCACTGCATTTTCATAGGTGGGCTGGCTTTCTAAAGTGCTGAGCATTCAGCAATTCCCACTGTTGTTGACAGAAAATGCAAATGACTCCGTGCTTTTGGAAAGCAAATCTTTAGTTCAGGGACCTAACTAGAAACTCTTAAAAAAAAAAAAAAGAAAAAGAAGAAGAAAAAATGATGCAGAGCTGATACTATTAGCATGCTTCACAGCAAAAAAATGAGGAGCAGAGGGGAGCTTGGCTAAGTTTAAAGATGTAAAACTTTTTGTATCACAGGCAGGTATTGGAAGTTAATTTCTTTTGCTATATCACACAAAGTCTTGCTGCCACTAGCACATCCCTCTGGACTAGATTCTCACCAACAACATGGAATTTTGTCCTGCTTACAATTTTTAGAAAGAGAGAACGTGGATGGGAAAAAAAGAGGAAGTTGGCTTTCTCTCTTGATCAATCTCCTGTAAATTATTAATACTTCGAGCTTGCCAAATTCACAGGGGAAAACAGAAAGCAAAACCCAAGGTGCTTCTACAGAACTTTAAAATTATGTGGAAGACCCCACAAAAACACAGAGCTTAATATTTTTATACCATATGTGTATACTGAAATACACCTACACGGTGCTGGTAAGAGAAACACGAGTGCATATCTGAATGACAATGCTTGAAAAATGTTACATGTTATATTTTTTACCACACTAAGTGTTAGTCTGTCAAAAATTGTTCCTTCATATAGAGTAAAGATATTAAAGAAAGAGATTTATTCTTTGCTAGAAAAACACTTTAATTCCCTGTGAAAACAAGAGCAGTAAACAGTGGAAAGGAAGTTAATTAGCATCCCAAAAGGGGCCTCTTACTACTTCTCCCTGGAGGTTTTGGATGTAAAATGGTTACTTAGACACCTATTGTGTGTATGAATCTTCACAAAATTCTGCAGTTCAATAAAGCTGCAGCAGAAGCTGAGGCCTACCCTAGGTAAATGGTAAATCAGAATGCATAACTACTTTAAGGACATAAAAGATTCAACAAATAGATTATTTTAGAGGTATGTGGTGATGATTATTTGATACATAAAATAAAAGAGATTATGGAAATAACTTGATCAGACAGACACGATAGGTTCCTCTGACAGGGATTGTGGCAAAAAGGGTCTTACAAAAAAGGTGAGGGTAAAGAAAAAAATCAGTTCAGCCAAGAATTCAAAAAAGGTTCTGCAGAATCATCTACTCAGTGACAGAGCACATCTACTCAGTGAACCATCTACTCAGTGACAAAGACTGGCAGACCCAGTTTGCAAAGAAGCAAGCATACAAGGTTTTCACATAAAGTCTGTGACAATCTGACAAAGTGAAGAAGTCTTCTGATTCCATCAGGATCCAATCCATCAGAGTCTTTCACACAAGGGAAGGATCCCCTAGACAGCCAAAAAATCAGAAAGCCTTGATCCCCCTCTTTTGCTGGTGAGGTCCTGAGCCTGTAGCTGGTACGGTATTGCAGGGAGGGCAGTGTATGTAAAAAAAATTGGAGCTGCTGCTCTCACAGATTCAGCGGCTGCAGGGTCAGCAGAGTTTAAGCTGGAAATAACAATGGACCTTTAAAGGGATTTCAAGTAAACCACGGAGAAAAGTTGTCCAGGGACAAGGATTTTGGGTGATCCTTAAAACAAGATCGAAAGGTTTTCTGAAGTACATATTCTAGTTTGCAGCAGAGTGGGCAGAAATCCCCAGCTGAAATACATAGTCTGTATTGTAAAATGTGGATAATCCTAATGGTCCTCTGATCTTTGAGCTCATTAATTATTTAAGGAAAGTACCATGGCCATAGTAGGAAACCTAAGTTTTCTAATCCTATCACTCAAAGTCGTGATGTTCACTTTAAAGCAATTAGTCCATTATGTTGGCCTTCATCTCTCAGAAGCCTCAGTAACAACAATTTGGACAACCCTGGTGAATTAGCCCCCATATTCTTCATTCTTTGTGAGTATAGTTTTCAGGCAGAAGGTGGATATTTGTGTTTAATTTGTTAGCTTTTCTCTTCACATTTGAGAAAACTTGTTTGAAAAATACTATGGATAAAATTGCCAGAAATAAAAGCTGATGATAATGAAAAATTAATGGCACAAAAATTGAGCATCAATCACTGACTTAGCAATGAGATTACATGGCTATTCCATCACAAGGGGAAAAAATGAAATTTAAAAAAGTGTTTGCCAGTCAGTATGTTCCATTTCCACTCAGCAAGCAGTATCAAGCAGTCCCCAAATCCAGCAGATCTTACCCACAGCAGAAGCCTTTGCAAGTAGAGAAATCCCTGCTTAGCAAAGAAGGCATCCCCTAAGTATCAGTGGCATGGCAAGGGGAGACACAGGGTGACTGAAAATATATTCCACCTGTTCTTAGGGGCACTGCCTTCTTTAAGTCACAGCAATGGTGCAGCTGAATGAGCTTGCTTCAGGAGTCAGGCTACCGGGCCATTAACACTGGAGCCCGAGGAGCACGAAAGTACTGCAAATCTCATTTCTAGCTCAGCTAGACCCACAAATCAGAGAACAGTGCATCTGGCTGCTGAAAAGTTTGAGACTCTGTCACTGATTTAGTTCCAAGATTCCTAGTACAAAAATAAAATTGAAAAATTGTGATGTATGTGCACTGCACCATCTCAGTTTGGAATCCCACAGTCTGAAATAGGTTTCCTGGGATATATGCGGCTGCTGCGTATTAACAGACATCTCCACAAGACTGAGTCATAGCTGTGCTCACTGATACCACTACATATCTCTGCTAACCCCAGCTGCCCCAAAAATTATCCAAGTCAAAAGGAATCATGGGGGGGGGTCTCCTCTGCTAACTTTCACCACTTGATTCCTTGAGCCAGACCTCCGCATGCAACGGTTCAACCCTTCCTAAGGAAAAGTATCTCCTTTCCTCATGAAAGACCTGTTTGGTTCCCAGAGTCTACAGTTTGCTCAAAGGCACTATTCTTCTTCCTTATGCCATGAAAATGTCCCTAAAGCAATGAAATGGAAAGCAGAGAACAAAGCTTGATATGCACATGTATCCTCTTACTCAGATTAATAATGCAAGGTGGTGTTCTGCAGCCTCGACATGCAATGCTATTTATGATGGCATTCTGAACAGTTACACGTATTTAATTAAAACAATACAAATAGCATATCAACAACTTTCTTTGTGAATGGTATCATTAAATCTCTCTCACCTAGCTCCTTCCTCTCTGTTTTCCTCTGGCAAATATTTTCTTCACAGTTATCACCAGGATATTACACCCCATCTTTTCCACAAACTTGAGTAATTAACTCTGGCTGATAACCACATAAGAGGACAGGGCCTTTCTACTCTTTCTTCAAATGCAAATAGATGCTACTTCCTAGATTTATTCCAAAAAATAGTTTTTCCATGCTGATGGAGCATGTTTGGCATTTGAACCAAAAGATTCCATAACAGTGTGTTTTGCAGTATGCATAGGATAAGTTATACAAGAAATTGCAAAACATATGCCAGAAAGTGGCTTAAATCTCTTTGCAGAGATATTTAGAGGATATACATTCTGCAGGTCTGGGATCCACACCCAGAGGAGTGGGTGCAGTGAATACATGATTTCTCTCCTCTCCCCACCCACATCTTCACATCAGCGGAGAAGCCAGCATAGAATTAACATAAACACCTAACTTTTAGATTCTTCCCTCCAAGTTTACAAAACTCTAAAGCAAAAGGAGGTTATGTCGTAAACAGAGTCATGCTATGCAGAAGTCAAAGGGGACACTGACTATTTAAAGATGTCCCTTCCAAGCAAGGCAGACAGTGACTGTCACCATACACGCAGCGTAGTGCATTTTAATGCCTCACCCTCTGCAGATATCAGACAGCACAAGTACTCAGTAATATTTAAAGGTAAGAAATTACCCAACTACCTCAACATATGCCAGACACATGCTCACCTGACGATACAGGAACAAATGTCTGCCAGCTCTGTCTGCTGTTAACTGTACCCTCTTTCAGACCCTGACATCTCCTGTGTACTCAGCTGTTACCCTCAGATGACCACAACACCGCCTTGCCTATCCCACCGGGAGCACTCCAGAAACCAAAATAAGGCTCCAGACAATTTAGTGCTCAGGGCACTCACAGGCATGACAGGGCTCACCCCCAGACACCCCACCTGACTTTGATCATGCTTCCTCTTGCAAATCCAGGCACTGTTGGAGGGACTCCGTACGATGCCTCCTAAGACAGAGGGCCTAAACAACACATCCCATGCACTTCTTTAGGGGGTGGGGGTGCCCCTGCTCAGTCCTGCTACAGCAATGGTGGAGTTTTTCACAGAGCAACCAGTAGCTGTTTGTTCCTCTCTGACAACCACCTTGTGGAGCTCCAGTGGACAAACCTCTTATTCTGTACCACTGACACAAACCTGCTCTCCCGTTTCCAGAACCTGTTCCCCATACTTAGCAAAAGTGAGTAGGTCTCTTGCTTCCACTCATGGGAACAGAACATGAGTGGATTTTGTTGACGCCACTCATGACTGGATTTTCTGGAAGAGGTGTCTTTATCTGGGGGCTCGGGGTCCTTTAAAACTTAAAATAGCTGGTAAGAATGACTCAGATGGGTGCGCAGCCTTTCTTAAGCTTTGGGAGTTTTTACTGAGAACATGAACTTTTTTAGTAAAAAAGAAAAAGGAAACAAATGTAAAGTCTACACATACAACACCTAGACTGTAATTTCTTGTCAGATCATTTAGGAAAGTAACTTTCTACTTAGTTACAGAATAGAAAAAGGCAAATATGTATCAAATATCAATAAGCTCACATTTCCCTTCAGATTTTGTGGAGTCCTGTGCATTTTCCAGAGCTCATCCCTCTATGCCAACCCACTATTTAAAGGTATTAGAACGTATTATTTCACAAAAATGAGATTATATCATGATTACCACAAGGTGTTTGCTGCAGTTAGAGAAAATTAAATAATGTCATCCCCCCAGCACAAATATTCTTTCCTCTTTGTGATAATATACCCACTTACTTCAGGAAGACTTTTTTTTTTTAGCTTATCAAGACTCACTTTGATTTTCAGAAACAAATGCTTTCTTGACTATACATGTTTAGATTCAAAACAAACTCATACTATCTGTGCACCACTTGCAGCACTGTTCCTACAAGAAATCAGAAAATCCAGTGCATATCTGAGGGAAGATGTCCAGATGTAGAAGGACAGATATCCAGCTTTCATTAACTTCCCTTGCCTTCTTCCACAATGCCTTTTCCTCCCGTTACTATATGGTCATTTTTGCCTAATGCAAATCAAATACTGTTGAAATTTTTAATAAGGTCCACTAGAACGATTAATTCCTTTATTTTAGGGTTATTCTGCTTTTTTCATCTGAGAGATGCGTGGCAAGGTGCTTAAGCTGAAATCATCTTTCCTGATTTATGTGCTTATGTGCATCTTGAATTATATCTAGTGTTTGTAGAGGTTTTTCTTTCATTATTTTGCAAAATATTTCTTTCCTTTTTCAACCAACTAAAGCTACAATCACAGGGATGGAAAAAAAAAAGAACTATTGTATCATGGTTGTTGATCTGAAGCCATAAGCTATCAAGCACCCTTAACTTCTAGGACTTGGTCCAAGGGCTGCTGGAATCAGTGCATTACTGCCATTAACTTCAATGGGGTTTGGATGAGACTCTTTAGAGATCACTTTATAAATTCTTGAGTTTCTAAAATAAAACAATTATGAAATTTTGCCCAAGAGTCTCATCTAGAGAGAGACTCCCACTCTCACTGAAATGAGCAGCACAAAGTAAAATCACTTAGACCAGAGGTCTGCAAATACCTACATCTGAGCTTCATTTTATTGGCTCAGTCTGCATAGGAATGCCCAAATTGATAAAGACATGCCCATGAAGTAGCAAAATACACTGGATCAGGATCACACTCTGAGCACATTTTAAGATCAAAAATACCCAAACCAGAAGCCTCTGCATTTTTGTAAATGATGTAACCTGTGGTCATATTTCATAACAGAGATGTAATTCACACAATCTCGACTGAGACATAAACTAAACACTGTACTTAAGTGCTTAATTCAATTTTTATGCTTTGAAAAACATTAGAGCTGCTGCTTATGTCCTCAAAGGTTAACGAGTTCAAGTGCTGACAAACAACAGCTGGCCTTAGAAGGCACACTGCAGTTCTTCAGGTGGTTGGTGAGAAAGTAAAGGCATTATAATGCCTTTATACAAACCAGAACTACCAAGCCAGCTAGAATATTCAGTTCAATCCTAACAGAATGAACCTGAATGCATAATTTTTTTTTTTTTAAATCTAGTCTGTTTATTTTCATTACAGTTTTTCACAAGCACTTAGTTAAAGCATTATGGAAAATTGTAATACAGGGATCAGACTGCAACAATGAGGATTGGAGAGACACAAGGGAGAATACGTGAGTTAGTAAATCACTGCCGTACATTCCTAAGCATTATAAATACACTGCAATTTTTTCTCAAGCTATTAAAAAATTCCATGTGTTCAAGGCTCTACATTTTCTCTTTCAAGAGCCAACAATGTCACGAGCACCACCTGTGAAGCCCTGAGAGGGAGGACTACTCCCTGGTCCCTGATTATGCAATGATCAGGATCCAAGCCCTTCAGGCATATCTATTTATTGGCAGCTTCAGAAAACAGGCTGAGAGTGGGCATGATGAGCCAGCTACCTTCCTGCTTACCATAAGTGCACTGAAGGAAAAAGGTAATGTCTGAACCGAGGGAAAAAGTTTGTGCTCCCATTAGGTATTAAATGGCTATTCCAGGCATTTGTCTATTCCTTTTGGGTGCAGTCAATCCAGCACTCTTTATGGACACTAACTTATTTACCTGTCACTATTAAGTATGCAGTAATGATCCAACTGTACTCCAAACATATGCGTTCACCTGACTTAGCATTCCATAACCACCCATTTATTAATTGCTTAAAAGCACTCAAAACAACACAGCAAGCTGCCAACATGACCCTGATTTCTTATGTCCCTGGAGTACTAAACAGTAAAAATGCAATTTTTAAGAAACTGATACTCATTCCAGAACAAACAGGGTAATTTTTTCTTGAATATTTTCATGATAGCGACCTAGTTCAGAACCCAAATTCTCTATTAAGAACGTCACAATATTTTGACTGCAATAAAGTGCAGCACCTTATTGATTAAGATATTGCTGTATGAAAAAGGGACATACTGCCTAGGCTTCTCTAATTCCTATGCATATGTTATTTTTGTAATAATTCTATCCAAGGGAAGAACTAATAGAGAACAGCATAATGAAAACAGGATTAGGAAACCTATGATTTTTTGCATCTGACTTTATGAGACAGGTAATGCCATTCGGAAAATCCCCCATAATTCTTTTCATTACAATTGCAGAGTTCCCTGAGATTCATTTTTTAAGGAAACAAGCAACTACTCTAGGTTGATCTTTCCTGTATTCCCTGTCAGTATCTAGTCTTGTTCACACAACACAACAGGATTGCAGCCTGCTCCTTCCTAAGTGACATCTTCAGCAGTATTGCCCTCCATGCATTTCTGCTCAGAGATATCTAAAAAAAACCCACTATGACAAATTTTATGTCAATAAAAAACAGCCACCCTGGAAGGAGAGGCCTTCGTTAGTCATTTCAGGGACGGAAACACTGTCATGAAGCAGTACAGCCTGTCATTGCTGTTCTCAGCTTGTTCCCCCCGGACCATGAGGACCGAAGGGGAGCAGACAGGGGCTTCCTTAAATTACAGCCGGCAAGATTTTCAGCAGTCACTTGCTTTACCGGGGGTTGTCTTGGAAGCGAGCCCCGGCCGCCAGCACTAGACAAGAAGCGACTGCCATCTTCAGGGGAGCCCCGGTACCGGACCGCGCGTGTCCTCCGCAAACACACAGGTACTGAAGTTGTGACAAAAACCAAAGGCAGTTGTGGGCGGGCGGTAGTGGCAACCAGCTGGACAAAGCCCTCGCCTCGCTCCCTGCCTGTCTCTCCCAGGTGAAGGGAGTGTGTTTCCCCGCTCTCCCGGCCCTGACGGCCGGCCGCTGGCAGCGCTCCGGAACGGGGGCAGGCATCCCGCCGCGCTGGCAGCGCTCCGCGGGGACCGGCACTGCAAATTTAGTTCTTCCCGAGAAGCGAGCGCCTCCGCGCCTCGCCGCCACCCGCGGGCCAGCGCTCAGCCGCTCCCGCCGGAGGGCAGGGACGGGGAAATCTCAGCGAAACCCTGCGAGAGCCTCCCCGCCTCCTCCTCAAGCTACGGCTGCGATCCCTGCCCTTGGCGTCCCGCCGCCGCATGGGATGAGCGGGGCTGGCAGCGTGAGCCCGTTGGCGGAGCGGGGGAGCGGAGCGCCCGGCGTGCATCTGTTGCTGAGCGGGTGGCGGCTGGCAGAGGGATGCGGCCGCGGCTTCGCCGGGCGAGGCAGCTTTCCTCCCACCGGTNCCGCACATCTGCCGGCAGCCTGCGGGGCCGGGCGGGCGAGGCGGTTCGGAGGAGGCGCGCACGGCCCCGCCGGCAGCCGCAGCCCGGCCCGGGCGTCCGCGCTGCCCTTGCGCCCCTGCACCCGCAGCGCCCCGGGACTGGGCGGCGGCGCCTCCCCCTGAGCCCGGCGGCGCGGGGCCCGCGGCGGTCCTACCTCCGTGTCGTAGATCAGCAGGTTCAGGAAATAGGGGCTGAGCAGGGACTCGTTGCGGATCTGATCCATGGCCAGATGCACGGCGGGTAGCACTCCGTGGGTGATCCTGCTCTCCTCCTCGGTCTGGTTGCACGGCATCAAGCCCATGATGGAGATGGGTATAGTGGCGTTGGGGGGCTGCCCGGCCGCTCCCCGGGAGCTGCCCCGCGGCCAGCCCCAGCCCGGCGGCACCCAGCCCAGGCACAGGAGCAGCAGTAGCATGGCAGGGTTGGAGGTGGCAGCGGCCGGTCTCCGCGGAGAAGGATGCATGCTGCTGGATGGGGAGGAGGAGGAGGAGGAGGACTGAGGGTGGGGGAACGTGCTGAGCGGCGGAAGAGAGCCGAGCCCCTCTCAGTCTGGGCGCATCCCTCGGCGGCAGAAGCTAAGGCGGGAGG
>VWZP01008963.1:1730369-1787435 GCA_013396995.1 Dicaeum eximium | reverse complement strand
AAGAAAGAAAGAAAAAAAAGAGAAACTACTCACATTAAGAAAATAACTTTTATTTTTCAGTATAGGGATTTGTTATGGGGATGCAAATAAGGTCATATATTGAACAATGAGGATTAGTTAAAGTAAGCCTCTCAAAATTCTTCCTGTGTATCAGTGAGGATGAAAATGACAGTTTCTCCACCTTTGGTAAAGAAAAAAAAAAAAAACCAACAACCCCCAACCAACCCACAAAAAAACAACCAAAACNTATTACACATACCTTAGACCAAAAAAAAAACCAACAAACAAACAAAACCAAACAAAAATACCCAAAGCACCCCCCACTCCCCCCCAAAAACAGGGGATGTATTGCAAGAAAATAATGTAATTAAAAATTATACTGTAATAGACACACTGAGGCCAACTTTTGATTTCACAAAAGCCTTTATTTCTGGCACCTAAGTATTTAATTTGCAATCTGATAGAGCATTTCATGTTGTCCACATATGTTTTCAACATTATTCTCTGCTACAGTTATATTTTGTAAAGCCTGCTTCTTTCCAATTCTCAGCACTGAGAAATTTCTTCTTTCTTAGGTACTATGATGTGTTTATGCATAACAGATGCCCAGGTAACAGCTCCTTTTAAATAAAAGGAGGCCTAAAGGAGAATTGCACCAAACTGCTTATTAAATATTGTGTCAGACACAACCACTGGCCCAGCTGCCTTTTTTTTTTTCCCCCTTAGAAATCCTCAGAATGTTTTGCTACCATCAAATTGGTAAAGTGCACTACCTAGGATGAAATCCTCTGAAGCAGCACACATCCTTTATCTGTTAGGCAAAAAGGCATTATATTCTCATTTGGTGGTCCGCATCAGACACCCTCTGTTTATTCCTTGTTGGCTAAAATATCAGTTCACAAGAACTGTAAAACCTGTTCTCTTAACTCGAAAATCAAATGTCACTTTCTTCCTGGCATGTTACCCAGTCATTTCAGTGCTTCAATCATGTGAATCCTTCAACCATATTTCTGTAAAAACACTGTCAAGTATCTTTCCGCTAATGATCGCTTCCAATTTCTCAGTTATTACTGTCTTCTCACAGCCTATGCACAGTTAACAATTTTTTTCTTTATATATTTTTATTTGCTCATCACAGAGTACCTAATTAATTAATTTCACATTTAAGCATCTGTACTAATATGACTCCCTTGACCACTTTTTCTTCAGTTGCAAGTTAAGTATCTTCAGCCCATGAATAAAGTCGAGAAACTCAGAAAACTGATTTTCCTTTAACACCAACAAATAAATTGCATCTGCTGCAAGTCCTCTCCCACTCTGGGAGATGGTTTGATGCTACACAAAATATGTCATGCAGCCTTTAAGCCAGCAATTCACTTCCTGTATGTATTTTCCTGTATATTCATCTTCTTACTACTTTTGGAGAGGTCACTGAAAAGATCCTGCCCTGTTTTTGTCTCTAGCCACCTTTGCAAATCCTGGAGCCATGGAATTCCTGTCAGTGCTGACTGGGTCTGGTCTAATTAGGCTTTGTCTATTCATAAAAATATCAGTGAATAGTGGATTAAAAAAAATAAAAAGAAAAATGTTAATCCAGGCAAAGTAATTTTAGTACTGCATGTACATGCATAATGTTTTTCCTCTGTAAATGAGAAATGTAAGGATACTGCAGTGCTGTAATTTGAACTCAGCTATTGCTGTTGTGCCTCAACAGAACAGGGGGGAGCTCTCTTATCCATCCTTTCCCTCCCTCCCAAGGGCTTTCCCAGCTACCTCAGCTAACTTCCTAGCACAAAGTTCCATTTTGTTACAAGAGCATAGAGCATTCTCAAACACTGCCAAAAAACCCGCACAGCTGCAAGAGTATACACACAACTGCATCATCCTCACCCTGCAGTCTCTCCAGACACCTTGACTGCTGTCTTTATATCAGGGTATAAGGACAAAGCTCAACTAACTTCAAGCTAATCTCCAAATCTGTAGGCCTTAAGAGAGGCAAATGAAGTTGAAAGAGCATCAGATTTTAAATTACCAACCAAGCACTATCACTGTGTGAATGTCCATAAATAGGAAATAGGAGCACAATCTCATCAGTCCTGGTGTTATCAAGCAACATGAATTTCCCCTTGCAGTGCATCTTACCACTTCCTATAAATATAACAAAAATTGAATGCAGTTTTGACTCTCTGCTTTCAGCAGAGCCAGCAAGAAATACTATTTCCAATTCATGTTGACTGATGCATGCACAATGACGACTGTTGTTCCCAGGTGTTTGTGCAACTTCGAACAATCCCCCAACATAATGGTTCAGGCAAGGCCACATATACAGAGGTTTTAGTGGTTTATTTCTTAGAAGGAAGGCTCATTCTGTTGAAGTGAAAATCCAGTAAGTTTTAATCCACGTTGAACACCCACAGTTTTTAAATGAAAGGAAATTGGTGAGTGAATAAATGAAAAAAAAAGTCCAAATCATTACCTGATAATTTCAAATAAATATGAGAATATGATAATTAGGCACCTCACTGTAGTCTGGATGGCTTTCTAAAAAAAATACATAAATAAAGGAATAGAAAGACAAAGATATAAGCATTGATTTGTGACTGAAATCCTCCAATTTCTTCATTTCTATGAGACATCCAGCCCCATCTCTGCTCAGATGTCTGAAGTCCACAGTCCATTCCTCAGCAGGTAGCCCTGACCTCCTGCAAAAGGAAGTCTGGTGATGTTAAAGGAAATCTGAAGATGTGCTGCATGACTCAGATGCTTGATGGAGTCCTTCATCCCCCAAACCTGAAGCCAGGCATTAACACAACTTCAGTGGGTTGGGAAGAAGAAAAGGCTATCAAGGAATAAAGAATGGTAAGTAGAGGGACTAAAAGGCCAACACAGAGGGAGCAAGCTGGTGGCATTGCTAATGTTCAGTGTTTGCTCTTCAACTCAAGTGTGTTTGTCTAGCAAATATGCAACCCAAGCTAGCAGGTTTGCTAGCATATGTGAAAATATCTTAGCTGCAGGAAGCCAAAAACATCAATATATCCCTCTAAACAAGGGCAAAGTGAAAAGATGTATAGAAAATAATTTCCACTTATTAAGTTTCACTTGCATACCACCATCTGAAGATGAAATCTTGAAATCCCAAGACTAAGAAAACCTCACTAAGAATGGAGGTCAGTGAGAGCTCTGGCTGTGGTTCTAGTAGCTGGGCTTTTATCAGCTACTAACATTATTCAATCACCAGTCAAGAAGGCAAAGCAGAAATTAATAGAAAATCCTTGCTGTTCTCTCATGCAGCCACCCACTTTTGACTTGTGGCTCCCACAAAGTGTAAACCACTGTTGCTACCAGGTGAACAGAAGAATTACTGAGTTTAGGAAACAGAACTTGAGATGCCATAAAATAAAGCTGTCTTCTCCCAAGTGGTGCAGATCTGGGCCTAAGAGATCAGGAAATTATTAAATGAAAAGCACTGACTACAAGAAAAAAAAATAGTTGATAAGAGATTTCCCACTCTACTGAATCACAAAATATTTTATTAATTCTAACATCAGTTTCATCAGTCCAGCCCACAGAGACAAAACTTCAAAGGTGTTCACAAAAACATACTATCTACATGGGTAAGAAAGACCTTGTAAGAACCTATAGTTGTATCTCCTACAGGCAGAAACCCTCCCCCCACACCCCAATCATATAAATAGGTATGCCAAAATGGCACAAGCTTATGGGGATTCAAAGGCTGTACATTTTTTATAGAAAAAATGAACAAAAGCAAGTAACAGAACACATATCAAACTAATCAAAACAGATGTCCAGACTTCTGGGGGAAAAAGGCCGAAATTTTCATCCTTCTACATGTAAGCATTCCTTCATCTGACAGGGGAAGAAACTTTTCTTATGAGCTGAAACCCTTCTAATCAAGATGGTAATGCTGATGGTCACTGGCCAGACACACTGCTACACACACACTGCTTGTCTGACTGGGCAAGGCAGATCCCACACACCAGGGCACAAACCACCCTGTGCTGGTGCAGATTACACCCCATGGTTTCAACAGCACCACATGCAGGGTCAACTCATCTAAGAAGAGCTCCCAGACAAAATGAAAGTTATACCCCAAAGACAATAATTTCTGTATTAATATTAGCTGAATTTCACAGAAATCAGTGCCAAAACCATTTTTAAAATATTATCGTTTTTACATTAATCATTTAAACACTTAAGTTTTAAGATTAATCTTCTCTAATTTTGAAATTTTTACAAAAGAATTATTGATAGGTCTTATCTTGAAAGTTTTATGCACATTGAAAATCCACCATGCTAAAGTTGGTTGTGCATTCCAGGACACAGTCACATAGCTGGGCCCATATGAACATAAATAGTTTTTCCCAAAGCATCACCTTTATTGTTGCCTTCTGCCTTTAAGAAAGATGAGAAAATCCCCATTTTACTCCCAAACCATCTTAAGCATGATTAGAAACTTGCCAAGTGCCACGAACATCTAAAATTGTCAGACCATTTAAGGTATAGTATTGTCAAGCATGTGCAATTTGTATGCATCTAGATTGTTATTTGTGCAAAAACATGCAGATATACTCTGCCTTTATGTGTAAATCCACACTGTCTTCAGTGAGGGCTTTGTGATAGTCACTTAGGGCAGAATATGGCCTACATTTACCTTCTTGGTATTTAAAAGACAAGAATAATTATTAACTACTATCTGTTAAAAGACCCAACTGCTGAATGCTTTAGTAGAAAAATAAACATTTTAAGTTATTGGCAGATTAACATTAGTGCAATTATTTGACTGCCTTACTTCCACACAGTAGATTAAAAAAAATGTCACTTGTGAAAAGAACCTAAGACACTTCAGAAGCAGTTATGTAGCTGCCAAATAAAAAGGAGCAGATTCTGTGGCACTTTATGAAGCTCTCAATATTTAGTGCCTTCTAAAGCTCCAGGAAACGAGATCCAAGGCTTGTCAACTAATTACAGTTCTTTCCATACAAAAATATATCACTTATGAGATTTTCAAAAGGCTGACTAACTGCTGACTAGAAGGAGCACATTTTTTTGTATTCAGCTATATCCTAGACAACATCTGGATCAACTTCTTTCTTTGAAGAACCATTTTTGGTAGTCTGAATTGGTACAAGGTCGTAACAATGGTGCTGGGTTCCCATTGAAAGCATTTGCCTCGGCTTGTATGCACTTCTGGGTTTGTGTGTGAAACAAGGTACCATCCTACAAAAAAGACAGAAATAAAGTTAGCTTTTCAGGTCTCAAAAACTGCAGGCATATCACTGTGTTTTAAAGTAACAGAAAACATTTGCAACAAATAAATATCCCACTTATCCTTCCAATGGAGTTGTGCAGTAAAGCCTAACTTAAGGATGTCTGAAACTTTATCCAAAGATCCTGCTTTTAAACTTACATAAACTGACATCAACATTGCTTTAGAGTAACTCATGAAGTGGCATCTCAGCTTGTAAAAGATGTGGTAACATTTGCTTTCATTGCCTTTTGTTACTGGACCAGAATATGGCAGAAATAAGCCAAGCACAAGCATTATCAAAATTTATCAATTTATTGCACATCTTGTAAGTAAAAGGTAAATATTGTTCATTAAGTGTAAATGTTGAAAATATTTTAGCAAGAAATTTTCCTGCCTCTTCATAGGGTATATTTTTGGTGGAATCTAAGTGTGCCCCTTGCCTGCAGATGTGTGTGGAGCTTGCTTGCTTTGCTGAAAGGCAGTACAGCTGCCTCAGAGGTGTAAGGTCTGACAGCCCCCACAGTCAAATTCCCTAAAGAACACATTTTGAGACCTCAGGCTCTTTTTTTATGGTAATCTCCAGTTCAAGTCTCTGGCTCCTATCCAGGAGCACTGTCAACTAGGATAGTGAGCTGCTAAAGGGCAGTGTAGCTCTAGCCAGCTGTGGAGGACTGCCCTGCTCTGAGGCCATCCCCTTGGCCTGGGTGACACTCCCACATGCAAGCATTCCCAAGGCCCCTGGCAGCTTTGAAAGAAAAATACCAACACCTTGTTCCTGTGCATAGCCCTGACTCCTGTGGAAGTCTGCTCCTTCCTGCATCAGGAATGTTGCACTTAACTGCATCCTGAGCCGCAGCTCCTGATGCCCAGCAGCGTGTGCTTGCTCACAGACTTGCTGACAGATTGAGCTGCTGAATTACTGTCCTGCTTCCATCATGATAATTCAAATTTTGCAGTGGATTAATCAGTATCCATCTCACTCATTTTTGACTCAGTGTCCACAAAAACTCAATTCTTGCCAAGCTGCTGGGAAAGGCTGTTCAAATCTTTGACTGTGCTCCATCCATAAGGACAGGTGTCTGACACTACTAGGCACAAAGCAAAAGAAATATGGTGCTGACACCTCACCCATCACTCACCTTGAAAAGTGAGACCAGTGGTTCTGATTTAGTGCAGCAGCAGAAAAAGAATTGGAGCAGAGTAGTACATTCAAATCACACACAGGCACAAAGTGGTCATGAGAAAGAACATTTAAAGTAATTCCTAAAGTTTCAGATGCTAAAATAAATGGTTAGGAATACAGTGGAAACAGATGCATTCTATAACTTTTTTCTATTTTTTCATTTTCTCAATTTGAAAATCTCGGTCTTCTCGATTACTTCTTGAAGTGACTGAAGATCCTTCAATATATGTCATCTTAGGGATTAATGTCTATGACTTTGAGCAATTTTGTTAAAAGACAACATTAAAAATGAAACATCATTTATAAAGTCAACCTTTTAAACATTTTTATTTAGTAATATCACTATGAGCTTCAGTCTGGACTAGATTTAGGGAATGGATAGTAATTTTCATCTTATTTTTTTTAGAGTTTACCCTGCTACGTGTCACTGGTGGTAGTATTGAAGTGTGACATTTGTCAGCCGTGGAGCCTGCAGAGATTAGATGCAGTATGCAGACACATTATGTAAATATACCATTTTGGTATATTATGTGACCTTTTCCCTTAGCCAAATAACAACTTGACCAAGGCTATAATTTTTCATCCAGCTTATTTTCTCTCAGGCACCCAGGAGCTTCTTTACAGATTCAAAACTACTAAACACAAGCTTTTCTAATATCATGTAGAGGCAGCTGCTTAAAAGCAGAAAAGAGCACAAAGTAATGGTGGTGTTTGAAGTCTTGGGGATAAATGGTAATATAAATACTGGGAAATAAGTCAATGAAAAGAGAGCAGAAGTAGGCCAGCCATATGACTGGCTGGGGAAGGGTTATACTGAAGCACCTCAGTCTCAGGAGAAGACAGTATGGGTGACATGCAAGAGAGAATGTTCCCAATCTCCTTGATGTTAACAAGGGTGCTTTCCTTCCTCTCATCTTCCTGTTCTTTATGACTGGAATACTCTTTGCCTGCTACCCTGTTTCTGTGTTCAGATATTAAAAGCCAGGATAGCCTGTTTCTCCCAAAGACTCGTGCCAGTGTTGTGGGCTGCATGATGTGTATGCTCTAAGGTAAAAGTTTTAAAAATTCAACAATTCTCCTTCCACCCACTCCCAAAAAAAAACCCCAAACCCAATCCCAAGCAGGCACACTTACCTCTCTGAAAATAAACTTCTGGTTTTCAGGAACACTGTGGGCATTTTCTTGACAGAAGTACATCGTCAAGTAGTCAGTCCCTGAATCCACTGCTGCGCAGACTTCTGGTTGTCGCGTATTGTAGCGTATTTCATTATGGGATGTGTACTCGAAAAACTACAAACCCAAGAGAAGAAACAAAGGACAGCAGTCATTTCTTATGTACACAGAGGGTACTTATAAAGAAGCATATACTAAGAGCCTTTAATTAGGTTCACGAATAAAAGTTGCTGCGAAGTTGCTGTGAAGGGAAATTCTGCCAAAAATATTCAAGGGTCCTTAACTTCTACTGCTTACTATTTTACAGAAAATCAATCTCATCACAGCTCTGCTTTACTCTGGTACTACTTAAAATGCATGAAATGCTGAATGTAAATATGCCAGGAAAACAGGCATTCCAGCATTAAAGAATTTCTGAAATTCAACTGTAATATTTGACTTTCACATTCTAGGCCGCCCTTAAAAATAGGATGGAAAACAGTTTCTGGCCTGACATTATGCCTTCTTAATTCAGTCATCACAAAGTAATATTACTTTTAACTAAGGAGTTGCTCATTGCATAGTTCAAATGCAGTTTGGTCTAGGTTCATTTACAGTTATAATGGTCATTTCCAGTACTACGGATGAATGGTGATGAGCATTTTGTTCTATAAAGTTTTAAGATATTATTTGAAGCAAAACAGGTACAGCTGCTTTTAAACATGAGAAAAAACTCTTAAAGACAATTTACTATCTTTGCTTGTTGCACGATATTCTGTGGAAGTGTTATGAACATGCTCTGAAATTCCTGGCTTCTGTAGCAGTTATGGTTGAAGACTTCCTTAAAATTTTATACTTACCATGGGCATTTGCCAACTTTTGGACTTCATCAAAGAGTGGCAGAGTTTGAGAGTTGTTTGTATTTAGCAAGCTTATAAATAATTTAGATGACTATAGTGCACGGATGTGTGTTTAGATCTGATTTAAATTATACTCAATAAAGTAGAGGAGAGTTTTATAAACATCAGAAAATTGCTTATTACCCATACTAGAGCTGCATTAGCAGAGACCAATAAAAGGATGAAGGAGAGAAGGAATCCTCTTTTGTTTTGTTTTCCCCTGGAGACTGTAAGGCTTTGTGAAGGGGACTGTACCAATTCAGAAATGTACATACTTGAATTTACCACAAAAACATCCTTAACAACCACCAAGGCTAATAACCTTGATGAGGGGCTGGAAATGGAGTTTCAGTATAAACAGGACTGTGCGATTACAAAATCTGCGGCCATCCATTTCCAAGAGTAGGAGCTCTGATCTAGACTACAGTGTTAATAGTTGTTTCATGGAATCTGCCCCTCCTGTTACCACAATCAGGAATTTCTCTGTCAAGGTGGCCATCACAGCCATACACCGACTGATGCTGCCACTGCATCACCCTGTGGAGCCTCGTGGCTTTTCNAAGCCACAAAGGGAAATGAGTGTTTTGAGAAAGCAGCATCAGGTTTGAAGTGTCCCTGATGACATAAGACCCTGGAGACCATGATTTTCCCTTGAAACCTATTGCTAAGATCTGTTCCTACAATGTAGGTTGCACTACCTTTACATTTGCCTTATGCAAAAAAACTTTCATCAGCAACAAAAGTAAATTGTGTGAACATTGGTCCTATTATTATTATTATTTACCCTAACAGGCAGCAGCTATTCCCTGGCCTTTAGGCTTTATTCCCAGGTTCAGTATCTGATTAACACATGGAAAACCTATCACTCTGGGCACCACAGTGAGCTATAGGGACATGAATTTTAATCCTATGGCTTGTGAATAAAGAAAAGGCCTCAGTTCTGCTCAGTTGTGTGTGGATGGACACTTTTTACAGCTGCCACTTTCACAAAGCCGTATTTAGAGCCTTGCTCATTAGGGGATTTATTAGATATAATAACTCTTTAGCAATTTGTATTATAAGTGAAAGCCTGCAAGCTGCTGACTGTACCAGATGCATCAAGAATAAATGGTGCAGCTACTAGATCAGAGCACTTCTTACTACTGACATCTTTCCTGAATGGTGTCTCAAGGACTTGCACCAGATTCTGAAGAACAAGTAAAATGGTTAATTTCTGGATAATTTTAAGGAATTGGGTTATAGTACTGGCAACCAAGCACTCCTGCCTTGTTGCCCAGTGAACATAATACAGTTCATTACCCTACACTGCTTCAAACTGAATAAATACTTCAGGCTTTGAGCTTTTCCAAGTTCTAGTAACACAGGAAATAAATATCTACCTCCTCAAAAGGTAAAGTGTTTTTTAGTTCTCTTTTCTTGCATCCTGTCAGCAGAAAGGAAGCATTTTCAAACTAATCCATGGCCCAATAACTAGTAGCCTTACTGCATTTCTTTCCTTCTGAGAATAAGTAGATTCCCTTAAGTGCTATTTGGAAACTTGATGAGGCCTTTTTCTCAGTGTCTCTGGCTTCTGGACAATTTACAGTATATACCTCAGCTGCTTCTGTGTGTCTCTGGTACTGGGGTCAGCAGCAGATTTTTACTACCTCACTGGACCCTGAAACACATCCTCATCCTTCCCTGTGCCTGGCTACAGTTGTTTTTTCATGCAGGAAAAGGTTTGCACTTGATGGGTAGAACCAGCAGAGAGGTTACCAGGTCTGATACTCTTTTTTCCCAAAAACCCAAGGGCTTTGCTAACTTCTTTGTTTTCCTCTCACCACGTCAAATGTATCAGCTCCAAATGGGAATTCTGGGAAGAACGCTGTCAGCCAGTGTGTTCTCTTCCTCTTATCACATCAGGTTGATTTCTTGCCATCACTTATTGGTGCCCTCTGTACTGCTTCCCAGCCATACCCAGAAGGGCAAAGGGCTTTATTGGTGTTGAATTACAAAGCCTTTCATTCTCCTCTGTGGGGCAGGTACTCCCACAAAACATAAGCAGCCTAAGGTACAAGTAATCAGTAGCCATTGTTTTGTGTATTTCCTGCCTCTCTTCCATATACACTCAGCTCTTAACACTACAGTGTTATCCTCACTTTCTTGTGATAATGAACATGCTAATTTTAAAAAAACCTCCAGTTAGTTTCCTTATACTCACACTAAAGGAGTAAAGGAAACCCTTTAAAAATTAGAGCATGGATTCAAGAAGAACAGAAACAAACTGCCAGGAACTTTCGTTTTCTGAGAGTGGTCTTATATTCACTGAGATGTAAAGCAGAAGGAGGTGCTGGACCTTATAAATAAACAGGAGCACAGAGCTCTCTCCTCTCAGCACAGTGAACACAGATATTCAGAGGTCACTAAGTTGAGACTTGTTGCCAGCGAAAAGAGTTTTGCAGCTGTCCCCTACATAAACAGCCACCTGCCTGTGGTGTGGGACAGGGATCTGGAGTGAAGCTTGGAGCGAGGTTTTGCTGCTAAAACTCTATATAGCTAATGAGTGAAGAGATGAGAACAAACTCGCACAGAAAAGGCCAGAAGAGTTTGGGATTAGGATGGCGGATTCCCTTCCAAGGGGCCACAGAGAAGTTAAGGGCTGATTGTTGTCAGTAAACATCTCTGAAACTCTGTGGTTGTTGATACTAGAGGATGCCCAAACCTTGCCATGATCCTTTCATCAGCAGACAGAGATGGATGTAAATGTGGAAGATTTGACTGTTTTGATCCTGACAAGGATCACCTGCCAAGGAATTCACACCACAAGGAACAGCCTTCTGCCTTTTAAGACTGACTGTCAAAAAGGTGGTGGGATGGGAAAGAAGTGGAGAGAAATGTCCTGCTGGTAGGTTTCACAGCTATTTGTGAGCCAGAAAAGGGAGCTGCGAGTCCAGCAACCCCAACTTCATTTCCCACCTCACTTGTGTTTCTACACCTTGTCTTATTTTAGTCTTCCTCTGTTCCCCCACCCAGAACTCTTTCTGCTGTCCATTTGTTCTCTTGCAACTATCCATCACCCCTACTCACGCCCCCCTTTGCCAACTCAGCTCCCACATTCAGTAACCCTGCCCCTTTCCACTAAAATGTTCTCCAATGACTCTGCTTGGTTCAGACCCTGTCCTACTCTTTCCTCTATCACACGTGCCCTGCTCATCACCTGTTGCTCAACCTCTGTCACAAGCTACTACTGCCCTTTGTCGCCTTGGCCCTTTCTCCCTGGCACCTGCCATCTCTCCCATGCCTTTTGCCCATTTCACAGATCTTGTTCTACCCATTTCCCATGTTTGGCCTTCCCTCCTGAGGTTCTGCAGCTGTATTGAGTCATCTCGTATTTTCCACGACTGGTTTATATTGCGGTCAGGTGGTTTCTCCATTTCTCCGTCCTGCTCCTGCTCGGATGCCAGCAGAGGGAGCGGTTTGCTCAGTTCCGAGAGCGCCGCTGCTCTCAGCCCGGCGCCTGCCACCGCAGCTACACGGAGACACCGCACCACCAGCGGAGATGGAAGAGCATCAATTCCCAGTGATGTGAGAGCTTGCAGTAAATTCAGTCATCTCTCAGTGCTAGCTAAACAAAGGGTAACTATAAAAACATCACATGACGATGCATTTCTCAATTGTACTTCTCTTTTGCTTTCACCTTTTATCCTATGTCTTTATTCTTCCTTGGGGGAAGGGATAAAATTTAAGCTAACTCTTTTTGCTCAGAGAAGTGCAAAAAAATGCAATCCCTCTCCTCTCTGTAATTTGCAATACAAGGAAAAATAAAAAATAAATCTATAAATACCTTTGGCATGCTAGCATGTAATCCTATACATTAAGTGCTTCTTAATCTACAAAAGCAACCAATGTTACTTATTAGAAAGTGACTTGACTGGGTTATCTGATTATTAACTACTTTTCAATATAGATCTATAGAAGTATTCTTAACTTGGGCAAGAATCTGAACTGAGGGAGTAAAAGGGGTGAGGTGGGGCTTAGCATAATTGGCATACATCTGTCAGTATTGAGATCCTTTGGCTTTTATGGTACAAGATTCTCCCCCTGTCTCCACCTGCATTTTGGCTTTAAGGACAGAAATATTACAAAACTTAAGACATAAACCATACATGAGCTAATAAATAACACTAAATAATAGCTATAATACTTATGGCAATAAACTTGCTATCAGCAACAAATCTATTTCCTTTTAAGATCTGAGGTACATTGCTTTTTCTTTCCCCTTTCTCATGTAAAGTGCAATTCATATTAGAAGCTTTCTCCTCAATATAGACCTATTTTACACTCCTTGAGCTTTTATGTTTTTTTTAAAAGCAGAGTTCAGAATCATAGCAGATACACTGCTTAATTGCCACATCTCTGATTTCCTTACAAACTTTGTTTTCCCTTTTTTTACTTTTCCCAAACAATCCTAACTGAATGTTTGGAATAATTTTGTTAAAAAAGGACCTAAACAGTCAAGCCACCCAAGCTGTCACAGGGTTATGTACAAGAGGTCTCACAAGACCTTTGGTACTCGGCACTGATGAGACCATATCTCAAGTACTGTGTTTAATCTGGGTTAGAAGCCAAAAATCAAGATAGACAGGCAAGTAATGCCCCACATCAAACACCAAACTTCAATTCTGGAAGGTAGTCACTCAAAACTATGCAAAACAGCCATTTTAGCTTGGCACACAGTGCCCCACAACACTTTTACCATGGTATTATGCAAAGAGGCTTATGGGCATCAAAACTAACCACTGCTGCACACAGTTTCAGTCAACATGAAGAAAGAAAACGGCATTTTCAGCTTCAGAAGTTAAAAACAGGACAGCAAGAATGAAAGTGTTGAAGAGAACCCCTGCTCTCCTGGACTGTGGAGTCCAAGCAAGGAGAACATTTCTTCAGAAGGACAGAAGTAGTGTCTTGGGTAGTTGGACAAGCACCACGAGGAAGAGACATGATGACAGACACAGGTGGAACTAGGTGAGTTTTCTGATGTTATTAAGGGCTTTAGAGGCATGGGCAGACAAAAGCTCAGAGGGGTTTTGGAGATGAGTGTACACTGGCCTATGAGCACTATGGCTGCACTGATGTGCTATTAACCCTGCTAATGAGCTTTGTGGAAAGGCATAGTAAAGGTGTAAAGCATGAGCTCCCTGGGCTGGGTAGACACATCCTCAGAATGAAGAAAATCTGACCTGAAGATACATCAAAATAAAAGGCATTTAGTGTAAGAATCAAAACTCAAAATAAGATCACTTTACCGTGGCAACGCATTCTCTCAGTCCTATTGCAATGACTTTACCATACTTCCTAACATTACAACCCTAAGTGTTAGTCAAAATAAAAATAAAACATTATTCTTACCTGATTTTGTCCCATGCCATGGCATGGGTAGAGTATGACCCTCTGTCCAGTTACTTGATGTTCATTTGTAGGGTTATAATCAAAGCAGAAGTTCTCCATTCCTCTATTCTTCAGCTAATCAAAACAAAAGAATATTTTAAAATATTAGTCTAAAGTAAGGAACACATTCTGTAGTCACTCTGCACACATCCTGCTGGGCTCTGAAATCCATCCCAAAGCTGGTGCAAATCAACTGGAATAGATGAAAGGGATGCAATGGGAACATCTCTCAGACTAATGTGACTGGACCATCTTGACTTTGAGCATTGAAGCAGCCAGACACAATGGCTTCCTCTAGGAATGACACTGTGTTCCAACGTATTTGCAAAGGAAGTGGGTAGATACTATGAAAAACTGTGTTGAAACCAAACAAGCCAGCAACTCATGCAGAACAAAAGAGTCTGCCATGTCTTTTTCCCTCAGGATCTACTTGTTCAATTTTCTTATGAAAAGATGACTACATACTTTTCTCAGTTTGTCAAATGGGAAATGTTAGGAGGATTTGTTCTCGAAAGGACTCCAGTACCCTCCAGAACAAGAAGACAGATTTTAGGATCAGAAATCTTGAAAGTGGGCAAAATATATCTTTGGAAAGAGATATTAGGTGTGATATTAAATGCTCTTTACTCATGTTGCTGGTCTCTGACAGAAGAGGTGCATAACTTCTAGAATAAATTTTAAAATGGTAAGTTAGCTAATTTTAAAAACAACAGGCTAGTTAACAAGGATTTGCATTTAAGTATTCAGGAGAAAAAAGTAACTGAAAATAAGTTAAACAATCACATAACAAACGCTGATTCCTGTTATTAGCCACATAACCAAATTTGAAATTACACAGAGCAGAATAGGTTCTGTAAACAAGAAGCTGAATGCCCTTGTTACTGAGTGTAATTATATCACAGACAAAAAGAATAAGCAGAGTAAATCTCAGAAGAGTTAGTTCAGCAAGGTGTAATTTCACTGCTCTTCCCTAGTCATGATAATCGTATCCTGAGTTCTTAATGTGGAAAATGAGCGGACACATAGGGATTGCAGGCGGCTAAAACTAAACAAACAAGATAAACCCTGTGGGGCCACCACAGAGCAAACCACACAAGTTGGAAAATAAAATACTTGTGTTCTATATATGTGTGCTTTGCCAACTCCTACTTTTAGTGCTACCCAACATCTTTCCATTGCTTTGTGCTCACTCCCACATTAAGACCATTGAAATCCTCCTTGAACAGTCAAAAGAAAACATTTTGTTTATCTTCCTAATGGGAGCCAAGAATTACACTTAGAAAAACAGGAAAGAGAAGTGTCTTATATAGACTATTTTTAACACTGCTATGGAACTACATAAACCAAACAATAAGCTTCTCATGTTTCTACATTCTACATCAGGAAATATCAACTTAAAAGTCATAACCACTTAAAATGGTAATTTTATCTCTACAATTGTTGTTGTCAGCAGCTGTCTTCAGGACCAGAGGGTCTCTCATTAGTATATTTAATAACATATGACTCTGCCTGACTGTCTACTGGCTCCAAGAACAGCAAAGCCCTTATCCATGGTGCCCTTCCAGGCAACCCAATAACTTCACTAGTGCTCTTTGCCATCAGCCCCTGGCACATGCTCAAGTGTGAGCTCCCTTTTGGGAAATTTTAAATAATCTGTTTGAAATGCCCTGCACCACCAGAACTACAGTAACTCTCCTATGCATGTTACTCAATGCCCAAATACACACAACAAAAGATGTGCAAAAGCTTACTAAACTTAAGCTTAATTTCAGGTGGTTTGAAAATGAGGCTGTGCTCCAGGATGTTACCACATATGCTCTCTCCTTTTTCTCTTTCATGCATAAATGCTTGTGATACATGCTGACACCTTCCTACACCTACATGGCCCATATGGTTCACCTGGTTATTTTGTCAGACATTGGTAGATATGCCCACACTTCATTATGAAGCCCAATAGGTATTCAAGACCCAATTAGTGGGAATAGTATATTCTAAGCTTTTAAATTACCTGATCTGAAATGACACAGAAAAATTTGAAAATCTGACCGCAGCACCGTTTATTAAAAAAAGAAAACAAAAAACCCACACAAACCTGCCTTCTCTTCCAGACAGAAAAAAGTATGAGAGAATTTGTGCAATATTTTTCTCTTGTTAAATGAGAATATACAGTTTAAGTTTCTTTTATGTACAAGAGCTCTATCAAAACAGTGAACATCCACTCATTTCTGAAGCTATATTTATTCCCACATCCACCATAAACAAGTCATGCAACAAGAAACAAAATCTTCTCTGTGACTTACCTTAGTTCTTTTGTAGAACGCTGCATTAAAGAAACAGAAGCAAGAAAAAATGTTGATCACCTTGCCATTGAAACACATTGTTCAGATCTAAAACATTGAACCCATGCAGGACTATTGGCTGTGTGTTTTTAGAGCATTTGCCTCCTATCGAAACACTGCTGCTGTCACCCTACATGCTATTTAGTTACCACTGTTTGGAGGCTGAGATAGGTAATAAACACCAGCTACTGAGATATTCACCACAGACCTTATCCCTTACTGCTAGAGATATTTAAATCTATTGTTTCCTAATATCTGGACACTGGCATATAACTATACAATACAATAGATGGCATTCTATGAATAATTCTTAGTCTGGGCTTGCATTTTTAAGATAAAGTCCACTGTAAACAAACCATCAACAACAGATTTTTGACATTAAAACTTCATTACATTAGTTGATAAGTAAGGCCAATGGAGCACTGACAACCTTTCTCTACATCCACAAAATAGATCAGAATGCTCTTTATTCTGCCAGTGGCAGCGGTGCTGATCTGTTAGTGATATGGATAGATAATACTGTGGGATGTAGCAAGATATGAATTTGCAGCAAGCCAAACAGCTTCACTAGTACTGATGAAACATCAGCTTTTACCTCAAAGGTAATCCAAGCAGTCACAGGGAATGAAACCACTGAGTGAATGCTATTTTCATATCACCTGCTACCTTCTTAAGGGCAATGCTGAAAAGGGCACACAACACTGATGACTAAAACCCTCTGAAGGAAGGTGACACACTGCTGTTGGATTCATTGGCTCACCCCAGCAAGTCCAGATCTCCCTGGGATATTCAAAAACATAGCATAAGCATGCGGTTCAAGCAATGGTGGTTCATTACCAAACACTTGAATTTCTTCCACTTCCTTTTAAAAAGCCTCTCCCTAGTTTTCAGAGGCTGTACAGCCAACCAAGTGGTGCATATCTTCCTGTGATGGGCATAAGGTCTCCAGCTCTAGTCAGTCCTAGTCTTGGCTACCAATTCAACCTCAAGTGGCAGCTCTACAGACTGGATTATAATGCAGTTTTAGAGGTATATGCTAGAGGAGGGACCCTGATACCTATGAGAACTTGGAGCACCAGTCATGCAATAATATCTTTGACTACATAATTTAAACCATATAGCTCTCTTATTCTGCAAGCCCGTCCACATATATCATGTGTTCTTTAGATAATTTAAATAAGGGTCTCTTTTATGTTGCATCAAACCAAAATGCTTCATAGTTTTAAAGGCATAGTTTAAAATCTTCCTTCTAATTTTTTAAGATTATATATAGTCTAAATTAAAAGAAAATTATTACTGAGCACTTAGAAATGAAGATGAGATGGTCTTGGAAGAAAATGGGGAAGGAAGCTGTCAAAAGAAAAATTCAAGTTTTTGATTTTCCAACTTAGTCAGTGACAGATAGAAGGCAGAAAGAGAAAACAGATAGAAAGTCACAACACAAGACATCTATCAGCTTAGTTGCTTTACATTCAGCTGAAAGAAATATCAGCTAGAAACTGAGGAGAACAAAGAAAAACTTATCATGTCAGATCATAGTATGATCTCACTGCCAAGTGATCAAACTAATAGAAAATTAGAGGAAAATCCTGATTTTTGTGTGTTTTTTAAAAGCAATCTTGATGCCGAATTTAAAGCCAAATTCACTGACTGACCATAATCTTTATCCTCAGATATGCACCTCAATGCCAGCCATACCCAGAAGAGAGAAGAGCCCTGACTATTCCCTTGCTTTGCAGCCATGCCTTTCCACAGTCACCAGTAACATGAAAGGATCACGGAGCTGCCCCGCTCCTCTCTCTTCATCCAGCTGCACAGTGCAGCCATGTCACCATGTCACTAATACTGAACACACCAGCTGGCTCAAAGCTCTTCCTACAGGCACCCACACCATCCCCTCCCTGGGCAGTAAGGATTTGTAAGCTGACCCAGTCTCTGCTGTCTGTGTGGGCAATCTATGCAAAGCTGGGGCTCAAGTCTTGTTACAATTTCACATCTACCTACTGGATGCGCTCTGCCCCTAAGTGCATGCTCAAGGATGGCCAAATCAGATGCTATGCCAGAAAAAGAGACATCAGTGTGCTACACAAGACCATAAAAGGTATTATCAGCCTTTCCAGAGTGCTGACATCTTATTTTAACCCACTGAGTGCCTACCAGCTTCACTTCTTCCTGCCTCCAAAAAGAAATTATTCAAGTCAGAAGGTTCATGTCCCACAAAGTTCCAAAGCTGCATGAAGCCCAAGGAGAAGCAAGAAGATATTTCTCTCTTTTATAGGTCTCAGGCAGTTTGCAGGAATGCAGTCATATCTCAGGCAAAAAGGTTCATAATTCAGTAGGCTTAAGTAAAGTTTTAGGCAGCTAACTTTTCAGACAACCAAGGATAGTATGGGTATTTTTATCTATGTATTAAGAAAAAAAAGTGTAGCATAAGAAGCTGCTTGTTAGTGCAGAGCACTGAATGTTGCTGAATAAATCTTGACCCCGTTTCAATAACACATGGCTGAGTTATAGGCAATCTTAGAAATATTTTCAACTTCAGTTCAAAAGTAAAAATATTTTTAAGGGACATAAAAAGCTCCATATTTCCTTGTATTCTCTTTGAACAATTAAATAACCTCACACTAAGTTGAACTGTTATCAAAGCTGACACTTTTAAATACAGTATTTTTCTGAACCAGAAAAGCACTACACTTTGCTAAGGCGGGAGTAAAGAACATCATGGGTGATTCATTGAAGCAAGCAGATGGGACTCAACATCCACAAATCAGCTGAATCAGTAGGTGTCATTTCTGCACTCTCAATTTCTCAGAGTACAACCATATTTCCATCACATTTTAAATTCTTCCTCCCCCCAAAAAATGGTGTATTCTCATTATGCTCACAACTAGATGACAGCATTTATGAATTGTTTTTAGAGAAATATATAGAGCACACCTAAATTACACTCTAGATACCTCAAGCAGCTCTGAACAAGAGTTATTATTTCTAGGTACCATCAACCCTTTGCCAAAGGATGACAATTAAATCATAAAAGAAACTGCACAAATCCCTTTTCTTCCCCAGGAGGCTGAGGCACTGGCATCAGTCTAACCCTTTCTTTTGGAGGGAGAAGGATGGAGGTGGAATGAAGGATAAAATTCCTGAAATGCCCTTGGAAGGTGAGTCTTGTAATACCTAACTGCTTCAGCTGTGTCAGACCTTGTCAGTAGCAATCCAGCACAAAAGAGCAAAAACTGAACCAGTGTGGTACCAGGGTTTGTTGAAGGTACTGGATAATGGTGGGTAATACCTTCCACGCCAGCCATCACACAGAGATGCCACATCTCCTGCAAACTCCAAGACAAATGGAGGAGGGTGCCAATTCTCCCAGAGGCTACTAAGGGCTTTTCTGACAACTGCTGCCCTCCCTGTGGGAAGTCCCACAGCTCCCCCAGGGAAATACAGCTCCCCAGGGGAAATCACAGCATTTCCACATTAGGATCTTTTTTATTCAACAAGTTATGAAGCTATTAGGGCAAACTGGCGGGAGACTTGGTTCCTGAATATCACAAAGATCAGATTTTTTTCCCTTTCCTGATGGGGATTCAGCAGAGGCTGAGTAACTGAAGGGCAGGTGGCAGCAAGGCAAGGGCTGGATGTGATGCAGCAGTGTGGGAATGCAGCTTAGCTGGATCTGCAGAGCGATTGAGTTACCCGCAAAAGTACTTTTAAGTCAATGTAGCATTTGGTAATCAGGAAGGAATTTGACACATCTTTGCCTGGTGGAAAGGTGCAGTTTTGTGTTCCTAACATGCAGCAGGTATCTGATGATTTTTCAGAGGAAACTGGTATTTGCTGCATCATCTCTGCCTTCATCCCTTCCAGATGTGATTACAGTAATGTAATATACACAGAGCTATAGTTTATATTTATTTGTAAGCTGCAAAAAGCATAAAGAGCTGTCAACTCTTAAAAGAGAAGAGGATTCTGATATTGAACCCATTGCCTGTGCCCTTGCTGGTCTAAAGTGACCTCCAGATTAAAAATTAACATGTTGGTTTAATATACAGAATCCCCTATGATCTGGAAGCACTTAGCACCATCTCTCTTTCCCATCACCAGAGCATCATAGTTTTCATCAGATAAAATGTACAAACATATGTTTCAAAGCACACTCCTTTTCAATTCAACAAGTAAAATAAAACACTTTACTGTTCTCTTTTTTTGGTATGCAACAACATTTCAAGAAATAAAAACTTCATCTTTTGCTGTCTTTAACAGTCCCAAGATGTCACTTAGAAGGAGTAATTCAAGGTAACATTACCTTTTCTCCTACTCTGTCATAGAACTCTGTTCATAAGCAGCATTCCCTTAAATACAAATTCTGATAGATACCATGTTTTAAAGCCTCTCAATTTTAACTGAACTCTAGCAATATCCCAAACTAATTTAGACACAAAAACACCTTCACACTGACTTAGTAGGAGAGCTCAGAGAACTGCAAGTAGGCCCCCTTCTCAGCAGCCACGTACCATTCCAAAGAAGCCTGGTCTGTCCTCGGGTACGTGAAGTTCTGGATACACGTTCTCCAAAAACCATTTGAAGTCCTTACATTTCAGCTTCTCTCGTAGAAGTCTCCTTTCTGTCACATCTCCATATGGTTCCTGGGGGGAGGAAAAAAAAAAAAAAAAAGAAGAGGAAAAGAAAGAAAAGAAAAAAGATTAAAAAAAAAATCCAGAACAGATGCTCTCTTTTAAATTAGCTGTATACATTATTAGGAACCGTATGCTACAGTGATGAGTAGGACTTCTAGCCAGGAAAAATCACCATGTTTGGGTGCTGGATTTGATTTCATTATCCTTACATTTGTTAAATGCTGACAAAAAAGAATTGGAACTGTGCAAGTAAAACTTTAAGATATTCTAGAAGACAGTTTGTCTGAGAAAACTCCCTGAATCTGCAAGTGAGGAAGCCCTTGAATACAGATTGCTGGAGACTGAGAAGGCATATTGGAAAATGAGACTTCCTTTAGATAGATAATTGAAAATCTCCAAAGCAGTGAATGAATCTTGAGGATTTTAAATTATGCCACTATCCATTTGCAAATTACCTGTACAGTTTTACACTTAAGTGATGAAATTTGTAAAATCTACTAATGCATCCTTTGAACTTTACCATTTTGGGGGGTGGGGAGCATGAAATCTTAAACCTCCAGAGAAAAGCTTTCATTGCAGACTTTTTTATGGATTGGAGCAGAATTCACATCTTTTTATGTCTGTCTTCAAAAACCTATTTTTATATTGACTAGGGACTTCAGATAGTCAGGCATGAGAGAGTGTTTGCAGCCCCCAGATTTTTACAGGTCACTTGACACACTTTCATCAAACCACAAATGTATTTGCATTTCTCAAAGCTATGGAAATACCACTGAAAACACAAAGCAGATGCAAAGCAGAGGCAGAGATGCCTGTTTGAATAAACAAACAGCATGACATATTAGCTCCGAGGTCTGAACATTAATCTTGAAGTGAAACTTCATGGAACCAATTTTTGCAGCCACAGCATCAATCATTTTCCTGTTATGCTACAGAAATTAATATTTGGGTTTGATGAAGTAAAAAGGTCTGAACTCAACTGCTGCAACAAGTGGTGCACAGAATATTGTGGAAACCAAGTTCATCAGCAGCAGCTTTGATACAGGGTGAAATAACCCACATGATTTTCAGCTTATATCCACTCTGTTATAATAAGCCAATACATGAAACTTCCAGTACTAACACACAAATATCCTTTAAAGTTAAAGCTCTGTCATTACAGACATAAAATGCCCAGCACTTTACAAGAAAATTGTCAGTGTTTGTTGCTCTTTTTGTGTATTGCAAGCCGAAATCAGCCTGGCGTTGCCTATGGGTGAATCCCATATTTCTCTTCAAGTCAGAGTCCGAAAATAAAACCTAAATGGCTTTTATAATGTTAAAGTAAACCAATTATTACAAATGTGTGGACTATAATAATCTAATTACCCAATTTAATCCAAACAAACACAAGATGAAAGCTAACCAAATTAATCTTCTCCAGCATCCTCCAGCGTATCTTTTAAAAGCCTAATGTTTTCAAGAGCAGTTTTCCTCTGCTGTCTCTTTTGGAGTTGGCCACTCAAATGAGTGGGGGGCTCCCTGTACCCCACACTGGTCCCTCAGGTCTGATCCAGTGCAGCTGGAGGCGGATGCCCAGCAGCCCATCCCAGGCACAAAACCAAAAAGGCTGTGTTTAGGAAACTTTTCATGCAAACAGATTATGTTGGGGAGATCAGGCACCTCCAGAAACAAGCACCAGCAGACAATGATATCTTTGGGGCCTGAATTTCAGACCTTGTGACAGAGGTTTATTTAATTCATTTCTAGACACTGTGAGGACATTTCAGTGTTACTGTTTTCCAGCCTTTAGGCCCTTCATGACAAATACGTCCAAGTTATGAATTTGCACACTGCTTTACTGTTTTGACATACTCAATTTTCACAGTAATCATCTCCTGAAAAATTCTGAAACCAATGATCTTGTATTTTCATTTCAAGGAACAGAAAAAAAGAACCTCCAAAACCAACAGAAATGATACTTGAAACATTTTATTAGGAATATTTTCATCTGAGTCGCCATGACTGATTTTAATCTTTTCAATATTGATTTTGATTTCCCTTTTTTTTTTTTTTTAACTAAACATGGTGCAATAGTAAATCTAACAGGAAAATATATTTTGTTTCATATCAGTCCAAAGTTTTACAATTATCACAAGACAGGTAATTTTGGTAAATATTATTACCATGCTGTTTGCCTGAAGGTCTACGGTCCACTGAAACTTGTTGATTTGCATTCATTAATTGTGTAATTCTTATTGAGAGTCCTGTATCAGCCATTTCACAGAAGTGCATATTTTAGGCTAAACAACTCCTCCTTGCTTTGATGACCCCACTTTACATTATTCTTTCATTTATTATTGACATATATCAGGCCACCTTGTACTCCTACGGAATTTTTAATTTTTCCAAGGAATTAAAAATGATACACTTATTCTATGCTTGGGGAAAAGTTTCACAAGGAATAAGAAATAAACATAAAAAGCACTTCACGTTAAATATTAGCTTAGTCAATAGTTAGTAGGTTGAAAACAAACTGAAATTTTGAAAAGCTGAAAAACTCTACTGAAATTCCAGGAAGAATGGAGCCGAACTCACCAGGCGAGCGTGTGGGTTTCGGTGGTAATAAAGTTGTTTGTATTCATCCATCCACACTTCAGCTGCACGCACACTGTTTGCCAGAGCTTTGGCCCGTGAGTATGGAGCTTGTTTGGGGAAAACATGACCTACATGGGAGCAAGGATGGATCTCAAGACTTCCTCCACACTGCCATATCTGAGCAAAGAATTGACAGTGCGTATCATTAATTTGAGTCTTTTGCAAGCTCAAGGATACAGTAAAAATAAACCTGTGTAAGAATAACACCATCTCAAGAATACCACACCATACTACAAGTAACACATACAATAATTTTGTGTCTCATTTGAAGACTAAACTAGATAAAATGACATCCTTGTTGCTCTTAGTAATTTGCTCTGAGTTCACAAGGAGATAATGACATCTCTGGTTTTATCTGGAGAGCAATATTCCTTTCCCAGTTTTATTTTCTCATGGTAAGATGTGGTCTACAATATAAGTTATTCAGGCATTGTTAAAAAAAAATAAAGAAAAAAGAAGGATGTTCCTTTCCCATATTAACCATGTAAATAGCTATCTCAGAAAGAAACCAGTCGCTGATCACTAATTCTTGCCAGAAATCTATAGATCTATATATCATCTATACATTCTACTGGAAAGCTTTGACAAAACAGGTAAGCTTGTTATCATTGAAGAACAGTCAGCTGCATTCCCATTTGTACATTCACCAATCCAGAAGGGAGGCATAGGTGCCTGGTGATAAAATCCCACCAACTTTTTCCAGTGGAAAGCTGGGAAAGGTACCAGAAAAAGCAAAGTATTTCTATAACTTATGGTGGTCCAACCAACAACAATGAAACAACCTCCCCTATCTAAACCAATATTCCTGCTTGATGCCAAGGAAGTACTTGCACCTGAATGTGGAATTGGCAGATCCCTGCAAACCACCACTCTGCCCTTGTGCTCATGCTCCTGCCTCTCTGGCTCCCCAGGTCGGGGAATGCACAGCCCATGAGATAAAGTCCAGAAACAACCGTCAAGTGGATCCATTAGCCTCAGCACTTTGTGCACATTCTTGTAAATACATTCTTCTCCTCTGAAAACCAAGGACTTCTGGCAATTCATCCACACAGCCACTTTCCCATCACCCATTCTTATCTCAAGTTTAATTCCTTGAAAGGAAAGCACAGCTAGGCATTTCCTATTCAATATTGTGTGACCACAACATGGCAGATGCTGTGGATAAGTGGATGGTCGGTGATGGGACAAACGGAGATGAGAGATCTCTGGAGTCCAGGCTAGTCTTGGAATGTGCAGTTTATTGCTTAGGGTGTGGGTATAGGGGCCCTGCTAAGAGCTGCCAGTCACAGCTCAGAGCAGGACTGAGAAGAGAGAGAAGGATAGAGGAAGAGTAAGAGTAAGAGCAGGAATAGGAGAGTAAGAGAAGAGAAGTAAGAGAGCAAAGTTCCTGTTACAATGCATTAAATCTTCTTCTATACTGAATATTCTAATTTACACTAACCAATCTAGTACAAGATACAAATCCTATAGCATTTACATACAGCCTATAAGAATCATTACATTACCATACTGGTTATATTTTAAACCCTAAAAACTACTCTTTGGACCCCTCTTGCCAAGTGGGTAGGGTCTGCTCTGACCCTTGGACTCTTGGTAAGGAGAAGGGCATTGTTTAATCAAGAGGGGATTACCTTCTGCTGGCCATTCTATTGTTTTCTAGTTGTTCAGTAACTGAGGCTTGGCTTCTGAGACATCGAAACTTGCCTTCAATGCTATTTCACGTATAGGTTTCATATTCTCAAAGTCTAAACAGTCACATTTGTAAGGCTTTCATATTTCATCTTCCCCAACATCATGCCCTGTTTCTGAAGGGTGCCTGAAACAAGGTTTCTGAAATTTAGTCAGATGGGAGGAAGGGGAGTTATGTTGCTGTACTTGAACTAACTTGAGCCTGTCAGCAATGGCTCTGATAGACTTTCCATAAAATATTTAGAATTCTCCTCATGTATTCAGTCATCCATGAGTGGCAGCTCATCATTCCTTTGTAAATGGAAGACAAAGGAAATTAGCTGGGATGGGCTTAAGGGGTAGAGGTTTGCTCCCTGACAACCTTCTTGTGTAAGACATACATTTTTAATTACATGCTATTCAAATGAACACAGCAGGAGTGAAAGATATGAGGTAGCAAATAAAAGCTCTGCTGCTAACAGTGTCAAAAGATCAGCAGTGGTACTTTTCCCACCTCTCTCTGTAGGAGTTTTAGGGATCTAAAAAGATAAAGGCTTTCAGCTCACACAAGATAGGACTTGGTTTTAGACTGCTAACTTTTAGCAGGTTTTTTTTAAGTTCCTTACAATTTCTCTTACATTTCTAAATTTGGAAATCAATGAGTGTCATCTCCACTTTTTTGGGTTTGGATAACAACATTGGACGTTATGCATGGCACAATACTCTATTAATTAACAAAGTGTAAGCACTCTAATACATATGTTTACTTTTAAAACAGAGAGTTTTCTTAAAGATATAGGTAATTCATTATTCAGCTATAGGGAGTACTGGATAATTATTACTTCCTGAATTTAAAATTTTCATTTCTTGTTTTTCATGTGAGGTTTCTCTCCTCTTTTTTGCTGCTTTTCAGGGAAGCGGTAGATTTGTCATTTGAACAAAGATGATTAAAGGAATTATACACGAAATCTAGAATTCTGTACTGATCTTTTAAACAATTTGCATATTTTCTCAGGTAAATTACTCTACTGCCATTTTGAAAGCTGCTATGAAGCCAACTATCCACTTCCACTTCACGACCTCATTTTCTGAGATTTGTTTCAAAACAATACGCTTCATAATTATTATTTCTACGTTCAAGATTTCTTTTAAAGCTGCAATTCACCATTCAAGATTTGTCAGCAAATATTAAGAGCCATAAGTTTATTAGTTTAACAATTTTCAATGTTAGATTCCACATAAGAATTTTTAATTCACCTTTGTTGTTTAGTTCAACCTACTTTTAAATAAGATATTATGAACAGATGATAAAGATTACAGAAATAAAAATGTAGTTAAGAAGGAAGCACATGCTTCAGCTCTTCCATGATAAAGTCTGATTTCAAAGGAATGAAACAAACTGACCATACCTCTGTTAAATTGATGACAAAAAGAGAATTCCATAACAGCTGAATTTTTAATAATTAAAGCTCTCTAAAAAATAACTGTAGGTTGCTAAGCAATGCTCATTAAATTCTAAGTATTTCATAAAAACAGTACAAAAATTATCTTTTCATCCTATTACAAAAGAAAATGGAATATACCTCAGCTAAACAATTCCTCAAAAGGCTTATTCACTTTCATTTTAATGGAAAAATTATGACCTCTATATAATACCAGGTACAAATGAACATCCATAAAATAAAGCGAGGAATTTAATAGAGAAACTAAAGTTGATTACTAAATGCTAAGTAAGTGGCGCTGCAGAAGACTCGACTCCATAAAACTAGTTCAACCTTCTCTAACAAAAAAGCACATAAGGTTTCATGCATATTTTGCAAGCTCACGTACATGTAGATCTGTTTCTTTACTAGGTCTGGATTACTCATAGCTCTCATTATAAAAGCACACATTTTTCCTTCAGTTCAATAAGAAAACAAGGTGACATTCCTTTTTTTACTTTCACTTTCATCTTGATGCACGCAGACTATCGGCATATTTTCTTTTGTTTTCAGAGACAGATGGTGGCTTTATGAAAATCTACAGAAAATGTTCAGAATCTCACCTTGGGATTGCTGTCCCTGCCAGGGTCTCTGGAAAATTGACCTTGTGCTGGGTCAATGAATACTAAAGAATAAAAGCTCTACCAGCTCATTCTATTTTAAGACTATCTGGAAGAAATAAAAAACATAAAAAGGATGCTACATCCTAAAAAAAGGGCAATATGTGGAAAACCCTACATTTCTGATGCTCTCTCTCTCTGCTACAATTTTTTCTTGATGACTTGGGGCTAAGCCCCCAAAGTGGTGCTCATGCACAACCTGCTGGAAGCTGGGTGGGTGGAGAGGCACCCCAGACACATGGTCTCACCCTGGCTGCTCTCAACACAAGACAGAGTTCCAGATCCGGACAAAAAGAAACAATACAAAATACTGGGAAAGAGAAGACCCCAGGTGTTCTGAGGCATATCATCCAGGCTCATGGGTAGTAACATTTCTGAGAAGAAAGGCCTATTTGCACATGGTAGGCTGAAGGACAGACCAGAGAGATATTAAGCCTTGGTCCAGAAACAAACTTACATTGCAGCGCCACTTGCAGGACCAAGAGCAGAGAGGGGACAGAAGCTGCAACCAGGTTCTGTTTGCTCTGAGTACCAGAGGGAGAAGATGAAAGAGCATGTTTTGAATCTCTCAGAAAGAGGAGTTTCAATGCCCATTATGCCCATGAAGTGAAATTTTATCCAGCTAAATAGCATTAAGCAGTCCAAAATCAAGGTACATTGACTCGATTCTGCATTCAGCACGTAGCCTCCATCTCTCTTAGTCATCGTGCTTTTAGTGAAAGCTTTGTCCTTGTTGCACCTCTCAAAACCACAGAGAATTTCTTCAGCTCAGAATAATCGAAGTGCAAGAAAGAGGAGGCTTGAGGACAAGTCTTTTCTTGTCATTGGGAGAGAGTGGTGTTTTCAGAGATGAGAACAACAATAAATTAATTTACAGTGGTTTTGAGTAGTTCTGCTCCTAATTTTCAGGTCTGACAGGTCTAGAAAACACAAGGACAACAACACTAACAATTATTTATCCCTTCCAACCTCTTGGAACACTGCAGGCAGCCAAAAGAACACAGTTCAACAACATTGTAGCACTCTGCTCTGTTCCACAAAAATCCTCACCACACAGAGCACAAGTACAAGGGCTCCAAATCAAACAGAGCAAAGCATGTTGCGTACAAATACCCAGATGCTACTGGCAGTCTGCACTAGGAAAATTGGCATGGCCAGGCATATTTGTTGGCCATCGCACAGCCTGTCCCGTTAAATCATTTGTCTCCCAGGAGTCGCTTGATCTGCCTGCACCTACGTGCTGGCTTAGACCCTTGCAGAGTGTTTGTGCACTCTCTCCTGAGGACTCTGCTGCTCCCTTCGTGCTTCTCCTGTTTGCTGGGCCACCTCTGATGCTTCCTCTGTCCCATAAGGAGAGCAGAGTCCTGCATGCTGAAGGAGTAAAGGCACTGCTCATACACGCTGCTGCACCCCAGAGTCCTGGCTCAGGGGAACCAGTGATGTAAGAAATGAGACTGGCTGCCACAGCTTCACAGAGGTCAATGGCAATGGGAGGTTGGGTCTAAAGCAGCAGCTGGTACTGGGGCACTCTGATCAAAAGTAAAGGGTCAGGCTGTCTGAAAGCCTTGGTATCCCCAAAAGCAAGACACAAAGAGCAGAAAGCCAAGAACTGCATGCCAAATGTGCCATACTGGAGGTTTTCTTCAAGGAGTTGAAGTTCTGGGTACACCAGAACTGGAGATTCCTGCTTCAGAGGGTCACAGGGCTGATGGAGGTGAGTCAACTGCTTCGGGCTTCAGGTGGAGGCCTGCTGAACTAGACCAAGACTACTGAGTAGGCTGTGTTTGGTTTTAGGTGCCACAAATTGTTCCCTAAGTGAAAAAGGAGGTGGTCATGAACTCAGATCAAACAGCGTTTCCAGCTGAGAACTCTCCCTCCAGAGAGAAACCGTATCAACTCTAGGCCTGTGCTTGTTATCATTCCTAATAATTTTTGTTCCTTATTCCTAATAATTTTGTTCCTTATTTTTGTACCTTCTTTTCTATGATTTCTGCACTGCAGGCAGCAGGAGATAGGAACAGCAGCCAGGAAGACTCCATGCTTCTCTGGTTAACACACAGACATCCAGAGAGATAGTCTGCTGATGTCTCCTTTCTCAAAAAAGTGGTTTTGTAACATTACAATGCTATTTAACCTTGAAATCTGTTGTGACCTGGTAAAAAACCCAAAAACCCTCCTGTACCACGAGTCAATGACTCACAGAAATGCAAACATGACCATCAAATATAACAGATGACGGGCAGAACAGACAAGGGTAATCTAAGATAATAAGCTATGATCTCCCTGAAAGCCAAAAGCAATCCTACAGCATCCCTCTTATGTCACCACTGGATGGCTTCAATGAGCTAAGTGTGATTTGGGACAAACCACAGGCAGCCAGTGCTCAGTGGGAACAAGCCACAGCACTGGTAACAGCTGAGCAGAGAACACTGCTGATCAGTCTGGACTGTCCTGTGTCTCCTCTCTCTTCCTGCTGTAAATCTTTTCCATTACAGCTGACTCACGCCTGAGCACTTGGTCACGCCTCCTGTGGGGTACAGTTACTGAAGATCTTCCCTCCCACCTTTTATAACCTTTGTACAAACTTTTTCTGAGGCGAAACAGAATAAAGCCTTAAAATTAGTACAGGGGCTGCCTTCTCCTGCCCCACTGGGAACTGCTCGCTCCATCAACCACAGCAAGAACTCTGAGTCACATCAAAACACTACAAATCTTCTTCCCAATGACCTCCTTCAAGCTGCAGGATGTAAACTTCACCTACTAGTATCACACCCCTTTTTAAATTTTATACTAAAGCTCAAAACAAAGACGTGTTTTGAAAAATTGCTTTAAAATGGCTATTTGGAAGAAAAGTGCAACTACCCTGAAGTGCAAGAACAAGATTCATACAAACACCTTCCAAAATACTCCCTTCTTAGCACTTGCTTACAGTACAACTACCTCATTAAGTAAAAAGGCATGAACAAAGAAACAGGAACTTGTTGTATTCTGAGGAAAAGAAACTTTCAACTAAGCCACCTACCCTAAATGAGAATTCAAGGTTTTCTCCTCCCCAGACTTCCATTCCTGTGTCATAGGAACCAAGATAATCAAAATACTTCTTGCTCACAGAAAATAATCCACCTGCCATGGTTGGAGACCTATGAAAGAGAATAGTAACTCTGAACTGAATAAAAAGAAAAAATATTAAACCAATGCAACAGATAAAAAAATACAATATATTTTTATTTTCTATTTTCTCAGTCTTTTCTGGATACAAAGTAACAGTCAGAAATCTATCAATTATTAAGAGGTAATTTGAATTTAATTTTGTAATTAAGAAACTGTATATGAAATAAGCACTGGAATGTAAAAACATTGTGTTAAAATGTATTTTTCCAATTGCAGTGTCTTTGTGTCTAAAGGAAGAGTCTCTTCACATAACAGAACATTAGCTTCTTTGTAGCAGAACTGTATTAGTCGGCTCTGACATTTTAAGTGCTGTGTCCTTATTTATTTTGCTCAAGCAATAATTAAAGAAATACTTGTGCTTTAGTAATTAAAAACAACATTCTTGATCCCAATAATATCGAGAAAACTCTCAGACTTTAATTATTAAGTAAATATAGCCCGTAAAGAGACTTGTTTTCTTTCTAAGAAAATCTACCCATCTGTATATTCTTAAATTTTTTTTCTAAGTTTGGGGCAAAAAAAAAAATCAGTAATCATGACTGGGTCCTCACTGGAGATCACAAGGCCCGGAGTGACAGCGCACCTAATGGATGTTCTTCCAAAAGGACAGAGTGTGCACATAGACATAAATTTGTAATTGTTCAATATTGTTCCTTATTGTTTACAGCGTTAGAATGACTCTCTTTAAAGTGCCAAGTATATGAAGATGATTAGAACTAAGTTCAGCTGACATTACGTGAATTCTACTAAATTGCTGTTGAGGTAAACATTAACAAAAGTGAGATGCATGATCAACTACTCTTGATCTGTCAAAACTAATTTTACCAGCTATCTTTTCGAAGCAGCACTGTCTCACACTGTCATATGTTGTTTCAAAGAATGGAATGAGATGAGACAAGACAGAAGGAAAAATAACAAACCCCATAACCAGTCAAGTCCTTCTGTTTCCCTCCAGATCTCATCTTTCCAAACCAAGCTGTGGGTGACACCACTCCCAGCACTGCTGCTTTCTCCAGACGCTTGCCCAGCTCACAGTCCTCAGGCTACCATGAAACTTTATCCCTCATCATTTTCCTCTTGGCATGTCAAAGACAATTCTTCTTATCATGAAGGAAACAAAGCATCACATTTGAACTAAATGTTTTAAAAAACATTTACACTATTTGGATTTTTTTTAAGGAGGACGTGAACTAATACATGCTGAGAAAGACTCAATTACTACCTCATTTTTCCCATTTAAAAAAAAAGTTCATTCAGTTCGTAATTGTGAAATACTGGGTATTAATATAATGATAAGCAGCTTACAAAAGACTGAGAAAAATTAATAATTCCATATTTTTGTGGTCTATACAATAGCAGATAAAAGTACTAACAAAATGACTGAATGAAAAATGCCAAACAGGTTCATTTACTACAATAAACTGCTCAAATACAGCAACTTCCATAGCAGATGGGTCTGGGTTGAACATGGCAAATCCTCAGCTATCAGGATCTTGTCTACCATTCCCATTTTCCAGATGCCTTGTTTGTTCTATTCTCTTACCTCTCCTAAAAATACAACATTGAGTGACAAACAATACCAATTGATGTCATCTTGTTTTAAAACAAAACAGAACAAAACTAAAACCCATAATGAAGATATCAGCCTGAGCTCTGTGAGTTAGCACTTCACAGAAACCATGGTGGAAAGAGCTGTATTGTTTCACTCCAATAAAGAACTGGCAAAATGGTTCACCTTTGAAAATAGCACAGTGAACTACAACTATCATTACAGCACAGAAAAAAAAAATCTTCAAAACTACTTTTACCTTCATACCGGTTGGTGATTTTTTTCCCTTTTCATCGTTGCCCATGATACATTTTTTTACAACATGGAGCTCTTTGCTTTGCACAGAGGACATCCTCCAGTATTACTTAATCAGTTACACTCTTTCCATGTGCTGGTAAGCATCTGTAAGAGTTTGCCTAGAGGAGTCAAGAGACTACTTTACAGTAAGTTTTCCATATGGAAGATGAAAAAGGAATTTCAGCTTTTAGAGCATTATTTTTTTCCAGGAGCATGGTAAACAGGAGCTATTTTGGAAAAAACAGGGAACTAAACAAAATACATACTTTTCAGTAACATGTTCATTTCCCAAATATCTTTCAGCATTTTCAGGTGAAATCAAAAACACATTCACAGTTTCTAGGATGCATAAAAATTTACCTGATCACGTCAGTCTTGGACTTCCTCCGTTTCTGTTCTCTTTCAGGGGTACTATGCCAAGTGAAGACCAGCCGCCAATCAAATCCACCAATCTGTGGCTCACCAGCATTTCCCAAGTACTCAAATGTATTCCAGTCAATAACATCAATAACAGGGCAGACAACAGCTGTTTCTTCTTCAGCAATCCTGGTATGTTTTTAAAACAAAAGGGTGACTTTCATTATAAACTTCTCTAGAAATAAAAAACTAGAACTGACATGAACAAAGAATGCTTACAATACCAAACATTAAGTCTTGCTCCTTTTCAATTCATGCTGCAATAACAAGGCAATGATGATACACTAAGTACAAGAATAATTACTATTTTCCTACATCAGGAGGATGTATCAGGATGGACTCTGCTGGCAAGCACCAACCTTCCTGGATGGTGGAAGCAAGGTATGGCAGATGGCTTGAGAGAACACATTCAGCATCTGGCCTGGCTGCTATAGCCAGCACCATTTTATCAACAAAAAATGACCATTTTCTTTTGTACAGGTAGCTAGCTGTTTTAAAGAACAGTTTGATTGCATACTTTTGCAGCGATGAACAAAAAACCAGCCAGACTCTTGGGCCTTGAAGTCATGGCTGTTCTTGTAACTGTGATCACCTGCAAATGTTGTACTGAGTACTGTAACAGGAACTCAAAAAGAAGCCCTAAGCTTAGAAAAAAACAAACCTGCAACACGGGAATTAGACCTCCAACAATGAAACACAACTGAAGGGGGCTTCCAGAAACCCCAGCAACATAGGAGATGAAAAGGAGAAACAAGATAGCACTGCAGAATGACATTCTAATACCAAAGGTGATCTAAAGGTAGTCAAGATCTTTATCATACTAAGACTACATCAGAGCTGATGACATTTCTTGCGGGTCTACTTCTACAAGGAGATAAATGCCTTCTCGCATTTCCCAATATCATGCAGGGTTTTCAGGATTCCTTTGCAAAAAGATTCATCCCTACAGAAGGCAGTCGGATTGTTAGCCTTCTCCTCACATTCTAGAATGGCCTCTCTCAGTACTAGGAGCAACGTCAAGCACACAAGCTCAAGTCAAGGTCTTTCTCCTAAATCACTATTTAGCATCTTCCTTGTTCTAGTGTTAGACATTCCCTGATAGTTCAGTGAAATTAAGGAACTTGTTTGACTTACAGAGGCAGATATGCATTTTAGCCCTGCATCTTGTATTTACATATTTCAGAGGTGAAGGAAAACAGAATACATTATGTTCTCAAACAAGTAAGAGATGCAGTGCATCTGTCATTCAAAGGGAGCTCATTCCTCAGGGATTGTTTGGCTAAAAACCTGTAGGCTGACCAAGGGCTCATACTGTGAAATTAGAGTAGCTTGTGATGATTAAATGCAGCAGAGAATAGCAGCAATTCCAAAGTAGCATTGTCTGAGCTGAGAAAGATTGCCTTAAGTGTGAAATGCCCTCTTGTTGCTGGAGGGAATATATGAAACAGCTGTTTTCTTCTTTATGATCTCTCATTGAGACCTTGTTTGGTAGAGCACACAAAAGGGTTTATACAAATATTGTTATCTCCTGTCTCACTTGCATAAAACTTTATACAAATTCTCATTGTACAAAGCAATGAAAATGATACACACACGCAGGGGGAAAAGAAAAAAAAACCAATAAAAAGTAAAAATATTTTGCTCCTCCCATAACAAGTAGGAAATTAAGTAAAAAGTAGGTAGCTGGCATATGATTTCAATTATGAAAGGAATGAAGTAAGTGAAAAAATGCTTAGCCTTTCTGTAAATTAAGAATTAACTAGATGGTACAATGCACAGGCAGCTTACAAATACAACTATGTTTGCACTGCAAAATGCTAGCACTGTTGTATTGCTGCCATACATTTGAGTCAGATATGCTGCAGAAAAGCCCCTTAGAGATGTACGTCTGCATCTGCAGCAAGAACGGCATGAATTCCGAGACAGGGCTAACTTATTACAGGTGGTGATGATTGCGTTTAATAAAAAATCCCAATCCTTCCTCAAGATTGCCATCTCGTGGTGCGCTAAAGAAGTGAAGAAATCACAGCCTCCTCTCTCCCGTCAGACACTTCCTTTAGGGGACAGTTGTTAAACCTATGCTCATGATTTGATGCTTACCCCTTTTTCTTTCTTCACACTGTTATAGCTAGACCACAGTTAGCTGGCATACACTCGATGTGAAATTTAGAAACAAGGTAAGTATGCCAATTATAACAAAACAAAAAACTGAAATTGTATTCTAGATACAATTTCAAAAGGGACATGGGAATTTGGGAAGTCAAGTCCCACTAGGAATCAGGAAGACTTGCCCACATAAAGACACTGTGTGCTTTTTTTAGAAATCTCTCTCCAGTTTGTATTAGGGCTGCTTTTTCTGGTCCTTTTCTGTACTCTACAGTACCCAGTGGGAATCTTAACAGGATCAAAATCAAAACACTGGCCTTGAGGAAAGATTTTTTTCTATTAATTATGTTTTAAAGAGAGCTGGTTTTCTATATACAATATTTAGGAGGTCTGATTCAGGTCCTGTATCTATCAGTATCTGCTAATGGATCCAAGGGGGTAAAGCCATGAGCTGCTAGCAAAAGGGGCAAAAGCAATAGAGCCTTGTAATGTGATGCAGGAGCCGCAGGTGCTGTGCTGAGGTACCAGTGACTGAACCCACAGCAGGAAAAGTGCATGTATGCTGCTGTCTACACATGGGTGAGGCTTCAAGAATATAATAAATACTCTCAGCTGTAACAGAAGGCTAGTATTCTGGTTTCTAGGGGGTCTGTGTTAGAACTTTGGGAGGGTTCCTTGGTTTTTTTGTTGCTTGTTTGCTTGCTTTTAATTAACGGAAGTTTTCTGAACAGCCTGAGGGATCTGCAGAATAGACAAGAGAATACACAGGCATACAGTGTAGTGTCCCAGGACAGATGGTTTCCAAGTAAGAGTCAGTGCTGACACAACATTAACTCCTTCCTATCCTGCACCATGATCCTTTATATCAGACCAGTCTGGGCAGGTGGATTTGTTCAGGACTAAGAAGATGGAGTTTATTGACTTGTATTCCAATCTGCTTATCCAAACATTGCCTCGCAGGGCACACATCTTTCCAGACATTCTGCTCATCCACAACCCAGGCTGACAGAAATAGCCTCCTTTACCAATGTAGTTTCAAAGCTGGAGGTGAGAACTTGTCTTCTTGAAAACTAAAACTTTCCACTGTCTGAAGAAAAAGAGCAGCTTGGTCCTCGGGGAAGAAAAAGAAACCAAAAAACAAAATAAAACAAAAACCAAAACCAACCATGTCATGATCTTTCAAACGTTTGCATTTGCTTCCCCACAGCCAGGAGACAAACACCAAACCCTCGCAGTGCCTCGGACTGCAGTAACCTTTGGTGAACCATGAGTCATTTTTCCACTGCGGAAGTGGGCCAAACTGTCTCACCCCTTCTTCTCCAGTGGGAGAGAAAACCAGCCCAGAGCACAAGCTCACCTTGCCAGCAGGGGCTCCAGCCAGCCCTCATGGCATTCACAGTGGCAGTCCAGGAAGGTCAGGATGTCTCCTTTGGCCACAGACGCCCCCAGCAGCCGGGCTCGAACCAGCCCCTCTCGCTTATTTGCGCGGATCAGCCGCACCTTGCGCAGGCCAGCCACATAATTTTCCAAAGTCTCCTTTAAATGTTCTGCAACAAACCAAAAAAAGAGGGAATAATATAGTCTGAAATGATTCATTTACGTCATGCTATAGAAAGCTCTCTCCTCAACAGCATATTACTTATAGTAGGGCTCTAAAGATTGTGACATTTTGAACTCAGATTCTGCTATACACGTTTAGAAAGGACAGGAAAAAGGCACAGAACTTGGATGGACACAAATCACAGTTACTTTAAAGAAACTGAACGTTTCACATTTACCTCTGTAATACATGCCCAGATCGATAAGTGCTTCTCAAATGTTACTTAAGACTTTCTGTATAAAAGTTTTATTCTTAACACAATTCATGTGTGGTGGAAAATGCCAACATTGCCTTTATGTCCTGCTGTTCAAACAGACCAAAGAACTAGGTCACTGTCATTATATGAGACACCAGGGGAGCATTGGTGCAATCGAAACTTGCTCAATTCAGGAAACCTGAAGTGTTCTGATCAGACTGTAGTCTGTCTATACACACAAGCACTCACGTTACAACACAGCAAATGTGCTTCCCCCATTCCAAACTAAATTTGGTCCATAAACTAAATTTTTCACTGGCAGAAAAAACTTAAGAAAAACTATTTTTTTCAGTGAGAGGCCTTTGTGGTACAGTTTTCTGGTATGTGACCTGAACAGCATAACTTTTCCTCCTATGAACTGGCTGTCCAAAAAAGCCCATCAACAATCAATATTATTTAGACTTATTCTTCCTACCTTTGTCACTGTAATCATCTACAAGGATAATTTCTTCCAAAAGTATATCCGGAGATGTCTCGAGAACACTGTGAACAGTTCGCAGAAGCGTTGACCAAGCTTCATTATAAAAAGCTATCACAACAGAGGTTTTTGGCAGGCTATAATAATCATACTTCTTCTCTCTACATCTGTAAAGGGGGAATAACATTTAGTACAAGTGCAAAAGCATTTATTAATTTTCAGGAAAAAATTCCCAAATCCATTTGAATGCTAGTTACTAACTGCAAGCAAGAACACAGAAAGGATCTTAAAAGAACTGCATGTGTGTGGAAAAATGTAGGAGAAGACATTAGGTATTACAGAGGTTCCATTTGCACAGAAGCATTATGAACAAAATTCTGCAAACTACCAAAATGCCTAAAAAGAGAAATAATAGGAGGTATTCTGGGCTGGTGCAGTTGCAGTAGCTGTCTTTGCACAATTTCAAATAGAATAACAAGCCTCAGACTAAAGGAAAAAAACAAAAGAAATGTAAAACTTAAGTGCAGTAAAAACAGTAACATAAACTAGTGATAACTGTTGCTTTGGAAAATAGTGCAAGTGCTAGACAGTAAAAATATAACTGGGAAGGAACAGCAACATATAAAGAGAAAAAAACCCCAAACCAGCAACAAAACTGAAATGTATGTACACTGAAGCAGAATTTGGAGAGACCACACAACTGGCAAAATCTAATAGTGAAATCCATGAAAAACTAAAACAGATATAGAAATGCATGGGTTTGGCTCTATGGAGAGCCAGAAAGTTTGCAAACTTTTGGATTAAGCTCCAGAATGTATTTCCTATAAATATATATATGAACTTCCCTAAATGAACATAAGGATGCCAAAAAACTTATAGCTGAGCCAAATGTATAAATTCTTAAAAGAATTCCCTGGTTTAGAAGAATTTTTAAGTAACGATGGCATTTTCTACAATTTATCCTCTTTGCTTAAAGCATTCCATATTGGCAGTTTTTACTGCCTGGAATCACCAAGGCTTGTAAGGGGCAGAAGGACAGATTTCAACTTCTGTAGACTGCTAAATCACAACAGATACCAAAGCAGGTAGGACACCTCTCCTACCAAAACAGAACAGCAGCAAGTCCTCCAGAACATATGCTATGGGGAGCTGAAAAGGGAAATTAAGACTGATCTTAAGAAAATGCAACAGGAAAATACCTTAGGTCAATTTAGGGGCAAAAAATTCCCCAAAACTACAAGAAAAGGGTTAGGGTTAGGGTTAGCAAACTGCTTACCTATAGCACACTGAGAATATTTTAACAAACTATTTAAGGCTGCTGTGTCTGCAATTGAAAAAGGCTTATAGGTTTCTTTGAAGATTAGGCAGTATCTATTAAGATCTGTTGTACAGCAAGAAAAAAATAATCTGAATCTGATTATGCCTAAAATTAAAATTCTTACGAGGAAAACAAGAAAGTCTGTAGAGTAGTTCTGTAATAAAGACATGAAAATGAGGAAGCAACAAGGACAAATGACACTTGGGCAAAGGAGGTGCCCAAAGGCTGCTCCTCAGATGTGAAAGGAACCCCAGGCAACAACACCCTTGCATAAAGACATGTATGCATAGGTAGGTGCACACAGACACACACACTGATCTAGTGAAGCACAAGAATGCCTGTCCCTCCAGGCTGCAACTTGTCCTGAGGGGCTCTCACAGAGGGAACTGTCTCACACCAACACATGGTGACAGAATTGATTTATTTAGCCAGACATTCATCTATTGACACATAAAAAATGAAAAGGAGTGACGAGTGACATTTTAATTAACTGCTTTATTTTTAATGAAGAAAAACCCACTGTATGAATCCAATTCTAGAAATACATATTTACTTTAGCCCACTGAAAACATTTCTGCTCAGTACTGCCAGGAAAAAAAATATCCATATATACATCAATCACTTGTACCAGGTAATTTTGAGTTCATTTCTTGATGGAAATAGGATGTCTACATACCCATCCTAGAAAACTGAAGGAAAAATATAAATAAATAAATAAATAAATAAATAAACAAACAAACAGGAAAACATTCTTTGAAAATATATGTCAGGAAGATTAATGGAAAAATAATGCTGTATTCCATTTAAAGAAAGGAAACCCAAAAGGTCTAAAGAAGCTTATAAGTCTAATTATAGATTAAAGACTTCAACGGATTTGCCTGAAATTACATGCTGGAGATGGAGATGGATAACTTGGCAGAGAGCAAGGCAATCCCCACACTGTTTGTGATTCACTGTGCGTTGCTGCCTCCCTCCTTGAGCACACCCCGCACTGCAGGAAAAGGTCAGCCTTCTACAGGACATACCAGAGCACACGTTTCTTAGGTTTCCAAAGTCAAGAAAGAGGCCAGCACTAAAAAATGGGTTTAATTTACCAGCTCCATGGTGCAAGGCAGCACAGGAGTGCAGAGAAGTGACTTGCCATGGTAGCAGAGCAGGCTGCTGGCCAGCACGGCCACCTGACCTGAGCAGTACCCTGATGCCATATTAAAAAACCAAAACCAAAAACAAAACAAAACAAAACAAAAAAAAAAAAGAAAGAACCACGTTATTCAGCTTCTGTGCAGATTTGTATGTTTATCTCAGATATTATTTCCAAGACATATATTTCTTGCTAAATTGCTAGATCTCAACTGTTAGTAGTCTCAAATAGTGTTGCTAAAGTGAAGCATTTTTCCTTATCTTTCTGTAATTAAAGAGTTTTGCTAAGCCTTAAAAATTAATCCCGTTCAGGAGATTACAAACCCAAAGCATTTAAACCCTGGAAAATTTATAGCATAAGAAAATCTTAAAAAAGCTAATGAATCCCTGAAATGGAAATGCTTGGAAGTGCTGCTGAATAACAATTAAGTGGCATGCATACGGACACTAAACATTGTCACTTCACAAGATATAAAAACTTTAAAAAACCCACCATAAATATGAAACCTGATTTAAAGTCTAGTGGTCATAACTCATCTTTTCCATTTCTCAACTCCTGTTTACCACAAAAGCGCCTTAGGAGCCTATCTTCTGTTTTCACATTTGCAAACTTCAAGATGTACTTTTATTCTCCGTGTGTCAGCCAAGTATCCTAGCTCCTACTTTCCAAGTGAATCATTTCACTCCTACTTTGGATTATTCAGAAAAACAAATGCATATCAATTATGATATGTCATTAAAATGACAGCAACTGGTGACAGCAGTCCCAAAATATGTTTTTGCAGATACTGGGAACATATATTTATGCATACTGTACTGCAACCTGCTTTCACCTTCTGAGTAGGGCGCTCTTCAGTGCCACCCTCAAACCCATAACACTGTCCTTTCCAATAGAGAGGATCATGTTAAGACAGGATTAATTGCATCTCACATTATTCATCCAAAAAACTACCTGTCACTTTTGAGCTGATCTGGGTTCTGCAGGTCCATAAAGACAGATGCAGAAGGCAACTCACCTCACCCTCCTTAAGCCATTGATCCAGCACAGCCCAAGAGACCTCAGCGGGTCCCCACCTCCCTCTTGTCTACAGAGGTTTGACTACGAACAGTTGCTTAACTTTTCTATGTGTAAAGTTAAATGACTATAGGAAACTACTTGTGGTTCCTACCACTGGCTGTGATACATCACTTTGAATCTACTCATAACTACCAAATGGTTGGTAAAAACATAACACAGACATGAGGGAATTAGTTGCCTGTAAGCGTGACATTCCCAAGCATGGAAAATAAATGCAGATGCATTTGAAATCCAACATGCTGTCACTATTCTCCTTATCTTATTCAATCACTTTACTGTGGAACTTTACTGTTTTGTAAAAATTAAATTTATTTTAAAATAAATAACTACCTAAAATAAAAATGGCATGTTGTGCATGTTGAGTGGGTTCATTTTCTTCAGAGAAGTACACATATCTCTAGTCCTGATTTTGGTACCAGTTATCAGATATCAGGAGCAGTCACTGAGGAAAAACCTGCTGCCAACACATCCAAGACGCTTTTCTAGAGGCAACAAAATAAATGCAGATAGTTTTAAGCAGGGCTCATATTTCAATGACAAACACTGGTATATAATGAGTAATAACCACAACAGGTGTGGCAGTGCAAAGGAGTGACACCTGCTCAGTCTCTGCCCCCCAGTCACTCCTGCTCTGTGCAGATGTACTAGAAAATGCACAAGCAGAAGCCTTGTGCACAGCAGAGTGACACTCAGAGAAAACATGGCCAGGACTGCCCCAACCATCTTCCAAGGAGCAGATGGGGACACTGCAATGCCCCAGCAGCATCCTGCTTCTGCTTCATCCTTCATTTCCCTCAGGCACTTTTGTCACACTGGGTGGGCATTCCAGGGACCCTCCTACTTGATCATTGTGGCATAAGACAGGCATAAAACAAACACAAACTTTATCTGCTGCATTTCTTATAAATTTACACTAAGACAACATCTATATTTTAGAATTCTAAATGTCTTCATTCATAAGGATTTAAATCTCTTGATGGGAAGAAAGAAAAAATCACGCTGAACACAAAACCATATTCACTGTGTACAGCCCTTCCTCTATGTTTCACTACAGCTTCTACTCAATCATCTAAGTCCACAAAATGCAAACTGAAGCCAAACATGTAAAAGTCTATAATCATACATCCAAATTCCTGTGGGTTTTTGGTTTTCCCTTTCTTACACTGCATTTTTAAATCACAGCCCAACTGAGAGTAAACAGCTGACAAGTTTAATAAATTAACCTTGGAATCTACTACATTATACAGTCTTCTGTTAGCAAGTTTTACAATAGGTTATTTATTGGAAACTAAGGAGACATCACTCAGGAAATGCCTAAACAAAATTAAATGGGTTGTTTTCAAGAACATTTGTGTCAATTAATGTAATCACTCAATTTATTTCTTTGTAAAGAGCTGTTTCTCTAAGAGATCTGTATCTATACACAGGGAGAGAGAGAGCATGAATGTGTGCACACCGGGCACAGTGCCATGAGTTAATTAGGAATGGTTGCTGACATGCTCTTACTTAAGACTTTCACCACAACTGTGACAATGATACAGAAAGGGAATATAGACTTTTAATCTCCAAATTTGATCTTCTATATGCATGGTTACTTATATCTAAAAAAAAAAAAGACATGTTCTCTGAGTTTTCAAAGATTTGTTAAGAACACAAACTGCTCATAAATTATTTAATGCTTCCAGAAGGTATACTGTGTAAGTTTCGGTTTTGAAGTTTCAATGTGAATGCCCTAGGCAAGTTTAGGATTGCACAATTTCTCTCAAGAAGTGCAAAACAGCACATGTCACTGCTGAAGCTGATTTAACTTGATTTATGTGACTACAGTATGTGACATATACACCCCATCCCAATGTCACCTGGAAAACACTGCCAGAGTTCTGCTTCAGGCTGGCTTTCACATGGTGGGCTAGGAACCAGGCTGGCTGGGCTTGTTATGATGGGCTATAGACATGCTGCCTCATCACACAGCCTCCTTTCCTCTTCCTAATTTGAACAGTAAAAACACCGAGCTGCATTAAACTTAAACTGCTCTTTCAGTAAGAGGTGTGCTCTAAAGTGGCATTTCATAGGCTGTAAGTAAATGGGGCTGATGGGGATGAATGGCAGCATCCATGGGCATCTCTAGTTTCACCATCTTCATTCCCACTCCATAAACTGCAGAGGTAGCAATTGGAATCCGCCAAGTACCTTCACCCAGGAGAAAGCACCTCCTCCTCTCACTTTCCCAAAGCCATGGCAGAGGACACAGCAGTACCGGGGTCTTCTATCCCCTTTCCTACTTTTGCCCAAGCCACAGTTTGGGGTTCTGCCCATCCATCCACAAGCATCCCAAGCCCTGCAGCAGGACACAGGTGGCAGCACTGGTTTCTAAGCCACCCCACAGTTACCAAGGCCTTGTCCCTTCCTCCAGGCTGAATATGTAGTTGAACATCCACTCCTCACCCCTCTGTGTGAGAGAGTAACCTATGGATAAAATGCAGCATGCAAGCCAAAAGCAACACCACCCAAAGCCTGGGATAGAAAAGTGCAACACTTCCAGTGGAATTAAAGGATATGATAAACATTATTCTTATCTCCTCCAAACACTACCCAACTTTTCATGTCAAATTTATTTTCTCACATAAGACTACCTTGACCCAACTGCCAGTTCATGGATTTTCTTGGGTTTGGTGGCGTTTTTTTGGTTTGGTGTTTTGTTTTGGTTTTTTTTTGTTTGGCTTTTTTTTTAAATTAAAAAAAAAAAAAAAAAAAACAAACAACAAAACACACGTTTACCTGGGCATGGAGAGGCTCTACCTGGTTTTATATACCTACACAGGCCACATGTGTTCAACTATGGCAGAAAAAGGCACTGACAGTTTACAGAAGGTGTGTCTTGGTGTGAGTAGCAAAGCAGGTAGCAGCAAGGTGCTGATACCTGCCAGACTGGCCAGATTATTTGGGGCAAGACTGGAACACTTAAGCAGGTGAGTTCAGGATGCTAGCCTATACTTCCCCACCACCTGTCCCAGCCCAGCAGGCTGGCTAAAAGCTCCCTAAATTGTCTGTGCTGAAACAAACCACGTTAGAGAAAGCACCCCTGTACAGGCCACAACACTGTGATATGATCAAGTCTCTGGAAACAGAGGCTGGCTTCACTGTGAAACATTTTTCCAGGTTATTTAATGTTCTGTGGAATGATTCTCCCCATGGCAAGTGACAAGACAGACTGCCAAAAGCTGTTTTAAGATTTCATACAATAATGGGCTGTGGTGCCTTGTATGCAAATATTGTGAGAAGCAAGAAAGAAAGACACCAAGTCTGAAACAGAAGAAAATATTTAAGAAGTTGAGGGGTGGGGAGATTTGCACAGAAAGCAAATCTCTTTAAGACAGATTAAAAATACGTTAAGAAAAAAATGTCTAGAAAGACCAAGTAGGAGAATTGCCTAAATCTGTATCCTAAAATCCACAAATTTAGGAAATCCATAGAGCCTCCTAATTCCAAATTGTTAGAGAAACGCTACAGAAGTTCCTAACTGACCCAGATTCTGGATGTGCAGATGAGAAGGAAATTCTGCATATGACAGTGGGGAAACCCACGTGATTTTTATTTTATTTTGCTGAGCTGAAACAGTGGTTACATTTTGCTCAAATGTTTTCACTTTTCTTCCAAGACAGTGAGATACACATAACCTTTCCACATTTCCTACACCTAGATTCAAAAACTTACTTAAGTGTGAGTAATTTGATTCAGGACAAGAAAAAACATTTTTCAAAGCCATAACTGAAAGGAGCTATTGTATTCATCACCCTAAGTAAGGTGTGGAGGCACCTGATCCTTATAAACAATTGTTTAAATAAAAGCAGTTTCTAAATAAAAAAAAAATCAATATTTGCTTACTATCAGTCACAGATCTGGGAACTTTTTCAATTTAAAAATTAAATCAGCTGAAACCAAGCAATAATCTAGATGTCAAAGGAAGCTGAGGAAGTCTACCAGAAGCTGGAAAGAAAAATGGTGAAAAATAATCATGTGAGCTCTTCCGGAAAATATTGGCTGGGGGTTGTTAAAAGCATAATGACAAAGAAAAGTGACACATTTTTACAGATGACATGAAACAAAAGTAGCAAAATATACCAAATATCAAAGCAATAATGGAAGCATTGCTTCGTTTCGTACTGCTATAAAATGCAAGCCTTCTTGTTTAAAAAAAACAAAACCAAAACCAACGAAGAATTGGAAGAATTGAAGAACACAAAAAATAATGAAGAATTATTTTTACTCCACTTACTGTCTGAGGAAAGAATGAAACGTCCTAGAGAAACATTGCTTTGAAGGTCTAAAGCCTGTTTACACATAAAAGAAATCCTGCCAACTAACACTAAAGTAATGACTAAAAGGTATTATGATTATAGATTAATTATATATTAATATGGTTAGTAGTAACCAATTACATATTTCCAAAAAGCCCAGAAATCCAGCCAAAAAACCCTAACACCAAACAAGTGACCGTAGTGTTACAAAACTACTGCACCAAACACACTCATAAGTGTTTAATGCAAAGCCTTTGCTTGTAAGAAGCAGTGTGCTGTGCCCCCTGATCAGATGCAAAGCATGGGAATATCCATGCCAAGCCAGCTCTGGGCATAAGATGCACCATCAGGTGACGGTTTAGAGGGAAGGGATGTGCCAGAAAGGTCAAGCTGCTGCTGCAGCTCACCTCTTCAAAGAGTTCTATTTCCTATATGCACTGGAAAAAAAAAAAAAAGAAAAAAAAAGTCACTGCAGTTGTTTTGCCTTTAGGTAAGAGATGAAAGAGAAGCTTCTGAGTGAAGTCTGACACTCACTGTGAGCTGAGGAGGGAAACACTCAGCTATGCCTTTTCCCGGAACAGGGTCAAAAGCTTGTGCAATCATTTTGCATAGCACATTTAACAGCTTACTGGTTCAGATACTCTCTACCTTACTAGCAAAACTCTAGTTTTCATTGGATTTAAGTGTTTTCACCAATTCACATACAGAGAGTGAGTTCATTGATCAGTGTGGGAGGACATTAATGTCAAAAGGAGCAGTGGGGCATCAGGTAGTGTTGTCTCTGTTTCCCTTTTATTCTCCCATTTTATTGGTATCTAAAATTTCCAGATTGCCTCCACACACACAAGAATATGCTGAAACAGACCAAAATCCCATAGCCCAGAACAGAGTCTCCAAGCATAGTTATCTGTCAATATCTCCTGATGATTTGTTTTAAATTTTCTAGTCGATAGGCTTCCTTATGCTTTACAGTAAATGGATTTTTGGAACAGGGAGGTGGCAGAATTTGTTTTATCCATTTTCAAGGATCAACCATGTATTGCAGCAGCCCTGCAGGAGGTACACTTCCAGCAGGCCACCTGTCTTTCAAGCTGAAGACCTGTAAATTAATCACTTCTTTATGAAAGCCATGCTCTAAGTTGAACAGCTTTGGGTCCAACACAGACTTCTGTGGGACTTTATCAGTGACTCTTCACTCCTCAAAACAAACAAAAAACAAAACCAACCAAACAAATAAACTGGAAAAAAGCCCCACAGAAGAAATGCATCACAGCTTCTACTCAGTTTTTTATAAATGCAAGGAATTTCCACATTATTTCACAGTTGTTTAAGGAACTCATCAAGTAACAACACACTTCTTTATCCATATAATTATGACCTTCAAAGAACTCAAATAGATTTGTGAGACACGTCATCCTTGACAAAAGCCTTGTTGACTTTCTCAATAGATCACACCCTCCCATCTGTTACTAATTCTTTCCCTTACCACAGTTTGTAGATAACACGCCTGGAAAAGATCCAAGGCTTGCCCGCACACAGTTCTCTGGTTCTCTTCTGGAACTCCACTGAAAAATGGTGCCTTTGTCACCTTCTGGTACCAAAGTTGTTTCACTGATCACATCTAAAATTTAGCCTTTGCATCATTTTGGTGTATCAGTGAAGCCTAGTTACCATCTACCGTTACTACTTTTTTCCCATCACTGTAGCCTCACCCATCACCAAAATGTTCATTAAAGCTCATAGATAGTCAAGCATTACCCACCTTAAAAAAAAAAAAAAAGTAAATAACATTTCCCCTAGACTTGAGATTTCAAACTGTATAACCTCTAATCTTGGAACAAAATGCAATGCATTTTCTATGGCTGTGAGCTTGGTGATATGTTTTTCAATTTTTTTTTTTTTTTTTACTTCAATCTCTTACATGGTCTTCCTTCTTGAGAGAAGGAGTACAAAATTGCAAAAGTTCATTGCAAAATTGCCTTTGGGAAAGTTTTTTAAATTTGCTGTGTGAGATGGAGACATGCTCTGTGACTTTTTTTCCATAATTTAGATTTAACTGTGCACAAAGGCCTGAAGCACCTGCCAACAGTACAATACAGCCCCAGCTTCAGAAGGCAATTATCTCTAAGATTATGTCATTGATACTTTTGTGATTCTTTTGGTTTGGATATATTTTGTCATTTCAGCATCTATATATTCAAATCAAAAAGGGTCTGCTGTTATAGAAAAATCTATTTAAATTATTTTCATTTCTAGAATAGTCACCCACACCCATCTGTAATGTCTCCTATTCAACAACTGTGACTTTCCATTTCTTCTAACATCCTGTTATAGAGAAATGGCAGAAATCCAAAATAACTCATTGAAATGATTGAATTCTTCCCATGGAAATGAAACTAAAATGGTCCTTTTTGACCTATGGTCTACAGACTGCTTATAAGAGGGGAATAATAACTAAGAAAAACAAGCCTAGTGTCAGGCTTAAACTTATGATGAAAAGGCCTTGCATTTGCACTGCAAGTTTTTGAAAGCCATCATAAGATTCATGTTTTAGATTCAGCACTTATAATTAGAGTTGGTGAAACATTGGGCAGGACACTTCGGGGTGAAGTGAATGCACGGGAGAGCCAGAGCCCTGCTTTTCCACAGCTTTTTGCTACCATATAGTACAAACTTGTTGCAACGAAACAAACCAGCTGAAGCCAAACTCAAGTGTCACAGAAGTGAGGAGTCAGTGGCAGCTGTGGCTCCATCCCATCCCCTGTGATGGCTAGCATATCCCCTGAAGTGGCTATCCCTTCCTCTCACCAACCTGCTGCTCACTCGCAGGAGAGCCCAAGACGGTGCCACACGGACTATTTGTGTAAAGGGCACAACAGTCAGACCTGCTGTGCCATGCTGGCTGCACAGCTGCACTGAGCCATGCCTGTAAATAGAGCCACCTCATCGAACACTATCTAACCCTTCGTTTACATCTGCCTATGCTATTATCTGCCACTGGCCTTGTAACTTGTAAATGTAACTTGTGCCAGCAACCATGCATCCCGGATCAAGCACAGTCTCACTTCTGACTACCACTACACAGCTTTGTGAGCACCATTTCTAGCTCACTCCTGGTAAAACTGCTGAGAAAACAATCTTCTTTAAACTGTGTGTCTTAAGACATTTGAATACAATGCAGAGCTGAAGTCTGGGAAGCGTAACATTTATAAAGCTGGGAGTGACTGAAAAAGTATGCTGCTGCCCATGGTGACTTACCTAGGGGACAGCAGCAGGACAAACACGGCAGAGCAGCGCAGCTCGAGGACTGAAAACACACTACCAGGACTATGTGGGAAAACAACCTGCACACGCACCACCAACACGCAACTTTGTGCTGCCTTGTGCAGGTGCGGCAGCCTGGCAAAGTCACCAATCGACTTAACTCTGAGAGCGAGCGCTGTGATCCAAGAGCGTTTGCGATGGGAAACTTTCCAAAAGCCTCCACGCTCCTAAGCGAGAGGCACTCGAGAGAGACACGACTACCCCGCGCTGGCCGCTGCCAGCAGACACTCCGGTTTGGCGAAGCCGCTTTATGAGCCACAGCAGCGGCAGGCACGGCTCCTCTGCCCCGGCCCACCTGCCCTCGGCGGTACTCACAGCGGGTGCCAGCGCTCGGGCAGGCGGCGGTGCAGCGAGATGCGGTCGCTCAGGTAGATGTTGATCTGGTGCCGGCGGATGCTCTCCTCCTGGCGGCGCTTCTCGGCCGNAGCCGAGGGCGGCCAGCAGCCCCAGGGCGAGCAGCGCGCCCTCGCCCCGGCAGCCCCGGCCCCGCTTGCCCCCGCACATCCCGCGGCCGAGGCGGCCGGCCATGCCGAGCGGGCGGTGGCTGCCGTCTCACGGACACGGGCGCGCCTCCGCCCCGGGCAGACTCGGCGAAGTTCTCACGGACCTGCCCACGCCGCGACACCCGCCCGCCGCCAGCGCTGCCCCGCCAGGAAGCCCGCACGGCTCCTCCGCCGCCGGCTCCTCCCTCCTCCCTCCTCCCCGCCCCGCCGCCGGCCAGCCCGCAGGGGCGCGGCGCGGAAGAGCCGGGCACGGGCGCTGCCGCGGGGCGGGGAGCGGTACCCCTGGGCAGGGAACCCGCCCCGCTTGTCCCCCAGCGGTGCCGCGCCCGCCAGCCGCCTCCCCGGGAACGATGTCCCTCGGTTTCCTGGTGCTCGGAAGGCTGCTTGGCCCCCAGAGGGTCCAGCACCGCAGGGAAGGCGCAGGGCTCCAGCCCGCTCCGCGTTCACCCTGGGGACGAGGTGCTGGTCCCGACCCATTCCGGGGCAGGGAGGGAGTGGAGGCCATCCCGGTTCTGCCGCATCACACACAGCTGGGATGTGGGGAGGAGGGGGGAAGGCATGTTCCCTTTGCTGTCACCCTTCAAGGAAAGGTGATCTGGTTGCCCTGAAGCTTGAGGGACCGTCATAAGCGCTGGTAGCTGCATGGCAGATATGCCATTTCCCCAGCAAGGGAAAGCTCTGCTGGCTCGGAGCTGTCAGGGCCACAGCAATCTGCTTTGGCCATTGGAAATGATTGGGATAGCCCCAAGGCTGGACGAGTATGGACAGAAATTTTAGAAATTTTCAGAGCTGCAGGACAGCAAGGGAGGTCAATTCCCACAGGGGGACTAGGAAGAGCTTAGGGGTCAAAGCAAATCGATAGGAAACTAGGCTTCATCCATTCTGCTGCCTCTAGAATAGCATGTGCTTCAGAAGTAGAGCAGAACACGGGCTAAGAAGCTACAGGCATTAATGACAAGCTTTTTTTTTTTTTTTCTGAAGAAAGAAGTTTTCTTGGTTGAAAAAAGAAGTCATTCAATGTGGCCTCATTGAAAGAAACCCAGAAGACTAGTTAAAATCCCAAGTTTATTATACAGATAATAGGCAGTCCATTCTATGGCTTGACAGAAACATGGGGGAAAAAACCAACAGTAGCAGTAATTAGAACTTTCAGATTTGCTTCATACTCAACAATATATCCATACTGCTTGTTTTACTTCAGCCCCTAGCAGTATGGAGCCCCATCTGCCTAAACCTGTGATCTGGAGGCCGTGAGATTACATGAGAGTTCCTGATTTTGTGTTTGAAATACTTTAACATAAATGTAACATAACTGGATACAGTTCCTCTCTCACATACAGTAGGGAGCTGGAACTGTTTTTGAGGTGTCCTTTGCTCTACGCATTTTCCAAAGAGACTGTTCACTGCCAGATCCTCTGCTGTTGGAGGCCTGTCAAGATCAACCCAGCAGAGGAGTTTGGTCATGCCCAGAGAGAGAACTTCAGCCCAGTACGTAACACTGGGTGGTGCTCACCAGCACTACTGAGGAGGGAATCAAACTAACAAAGGAAGGGAAAAAATTTAATCACTATCAGGGTCAGAGCATACAGCTATGAGCTCTTTCTGATTTCTCAGGATAACAAATATTGTATGTGATAACAAAGACTCAGATACTGTGGAGGACATGCTCTGGACAGAAGGGTGCTGAAAACCAGTGACTGATTCTGATTCTGGCAAGCTAGTATAAATCAAGTAATTTAGGGGGATTTGCAATGAGTATGTGTATAGACAGATTATTTCTTATTCAGCTATACAGCTAGCCATTACAGGAAATTATATTGGCATAAAATCTAGTTTCAATATGCTTTGTAGACAACTACTAAATATCAGTATGTTGGACATGAGAATTTACATTGCATATAAAGGAAGCCGTATCTAGTAAACTTTGGGTCTGAAGAGTCAGGCACCAATTATTGCATGCCCAGTGTTTGCTTTGTCTCCTTACTCACCATCTTTCTGAATAAAGAAAGCCTATTCCTGGAATGAATTAAAGGAGAAGAGATCTTCCTGGACTCCCAAAAGAAGTTACTGAGGAGATTGGGAAGAGGTAAAGAACAAAATGTTGGACTAAGAGTTAATTAAGAAGAGTGAGAAAACAACAACAACAGCCCCAAAAACAACCGACCAAAAAAAAACCACCCCAAACCCAACCAAACAACAACAAAAAACCACCACCAAAAAACCCAAAAACCCCCCCAGAATTCTGCTGCAGAAGTTCTTAAATATTATAAGAATCTGTATCTTATTTAAGTATTTTAAGTAGTAGAGCAATATGGAAGAACCACAAGAACATGATCACATGACTAAAACAAGTTCTGAAACAAAAAAAAAAAAAAAAAAGGGAAACAGAGAACCAAATATGACAGAATTGTTCTCAGCAGTAATAATGCTTTTACAGCAAAGTAATGGGTGAAGACTTTCTGTGATCACCATCACAGTGGGGATTGAAAGTATTGCCAGGAAACAGTAGATCGAGACATCCAAACACATAAACCACAGGAAATTCATCAAGAGAAAGTACAGTAATAAGGTTGATGTAAAAATCTAAAGATTCAATTATTGGCACTCACAAAGAAATTTGTACAAGATGTAAAGAATATGAAGGAAAAAACATGCTTTGTCAAACTTTTTCAAACATTTTTGGGATGTAAATGTGATGGGAAGACTGAACATTCTGATCTGAAGTAGTTAAGGTGTAAAGAATTCTCTCTGAACATACAAATAAGCTCCAGAGGGGAAAAAAAATTCTACAATTAATAAGGCAAATGAATGAGTTTACTGCTAGCCATAGAACTTGTAGCAAAATTTTAATGGAAGAGTTCCTTTTAAGAAGTTCTCTTGTTTCTTTCAGGTTGAGTAACAATGGATTTAAAACAATTTGTTATGATTGTTTAGTGTTTAGTGAGTTATAATTTCAGTTGTTTCAGGAGTTTCAACCAAAGATAAATAGAGTAACCAAACAAGTAATATAAAAACTCTAATTACTTGTCTAGAAATATCTATTTTGCCCTTAGTTGTCCAAATTAAAACAGAAGATCAGTAGAATAATCAATACCTTTGAAAAGTTTATTTTTAAAAATGGAAAATTTTTTCCTCACCTCAAAAAGTATCCAAAATATTAACTAAACATTTCAAAAAGTACTAAGAGAAAAGGACTAACCACAAGAATATGTAATTGTTAATAAGAATTCACATACTAGTGAATGTAATAACTGAAGTTAAGGGTTTATCTGTTGCTCTCTGAAATATATTTGAAATGCAGGTAATATTTAGTTCACCTAAAATCATGAGCCTATTGAAGGAATAGATTTACATATAGGGAACACTTAAAGAGGTAAGATAAGATAAAATATTTGACACCAGTAGAGTTATTAAAAGGTATTCTTATTTTTAGTGATGACATATACATTACAGAAAAAACAGAGCTATTAAATTTTCAAAATATTTAAAATTTATCTCATCCAAACATTTCCTTTTTTTTCTTTTGTGTGTAAAAAGCAAAAATCTAAAATGGAAATAGAGTGGGAAGAGTGCATTTTCAATAAGTTAAACAGCTTCCTAAATTCACATTTCCAGAGTAAAAATAAAGTATCAAATCATGTATTTCAGAATAAAGTTCCTAGTTCTAGAAAAAGCCAATGTTTACATATTCTAAAGAAAAAAAATCAGAAGAATATGATAGGAAACATGATGTACAAATACATTGGACATAGATAAGAAATTTGTTTAAGGAGAGGAAGAATCCAAGTTACAAAACATACCCACTGGAGATAGCATTGGACCTACGGGGTCATTGTTCACTATTGCTTTAACTGTGCATAAAATCACACTGCCCTGCAACACCCCCCCAGTTCTCACCTTGGCTGCTCTTTCTCTCCTTTGTTAGCACAAATATTATTTAAATATTATTATTCAGCCTATTGTACTACCACTGCCAAGGATTTATTTTTATAAATGTGTTTGGATTGAAAGTCTCTTTATTTGAGACAGCTGCACAGAGCGTGCAAAACACGAAATGAGCCACACCCTGCTTCCGCAGTGCCAAAGGGTCCTTGGTGCTTCACAGCAACCCTGTTTTATAGGATAGGCTTTGAGTCAATAGGGAAGCTGGGTGTATAGTGCAGAGGCAGAGAGAATGAGGAATTGAAATGAGAGAAAGAACCCTGAAAATAAAACAGATGAAAAGCACAGACTTGATGACTGAGATAGAAACTGTCGCCTGTTTCAGGGATCTTTTATCAGGTTGATGAGTGCTGTGAAATTCTTCTAATGACAGATCAATAAAATGAGGCAGCATCCAGTGGATTACTTGGGCAAAAACCTGAGCTGCATCAGTTTTCAGAACTCTGTAGAATATTTATGTGCATGTGTACATGTGTATGTGTACACATATATAGTATACACACACAAAATGCCTTGCTCAAAAGGTCACATACAAGCCAGGACAGACAGGCAGAACATGCATGTCAAAGGCATCAATCAATATTTTGCTTGCTGTAAGTATGTATTGCTTATATAATTTTTCTCTTAAGCTAAACAGCAAGCATGAACTGCAGGCAGTGGAAGAGATAATGTACATAAAGGAAACCTAGGCCAGGAAGCTTAGCTCTCAGAAAGTATTGGAACAAAACTGCAGTTCTGCTCACAAAGTATGGCATGATGTGACATGTTAATGAAGATAGGTTATGTTGGAAACCTGACTGATTTTTCATACAGTCTCATGCAGACGCAATGAATTAAAATACTGAGTTGCAAATACTTTTTGAAAGTTTGAAAATTATGGCATGTTCTGAAACATATAAATGAAGTAAATTCCTCATAAAGGTATAGCAGCTGGTCGTAGTAGACAAAGTGAAGACCATAATTAAAATCTGGAACAAAGAAGTCACCCTACACTGTAGCTACTTACTACCAGTTGGTTTTAGTAATTTTCCCAAGGTTGTTTCTGTTTCTATGCCTGAAAGGACCACAGTTAATATACATAAGTCCAGTGATACTGGGGAAGCATTCCTTTTCTGTGATGGTATTTCTAATATATGTGTCTTCCTTTTCATTAAGGCAGAGGTAAGTGTCTTCACACAAATGGCATACTAAAATTTGTTTTCTTTTTCTCAGAAGTATGACTTTCTTGTGATTCACATCAGTAAGATTTTACAGTAGAAAAGAAGTCTTTTACCTCTTAAATTGCCATGAAAAAATGCCATCATACTTGGAGATTTGAGATGTCACCATCCTCAGAAATTGATAATGCAGATTATGAGTGAGTCAGCTGTTTCTAGTTTTATGGATTTCTTTGGAACAGATTGCTTGCATTTTTACATTTCTGAGAGGTTTTTGATTATGATGGCAATTTTAGTTTTCCATACTACATAATCCTGAGTTAAGTACAAGGTAGAGATTCACTCGTGTCATGGTATGTCTCCAAATATATTACATCCTATTACTACTGTAAGAGCAATGGAATTTTTTGTCACAGTACCTGGCCAATTTGTAGTTCTGCATCATTGCACATTTGTAATATTATACTTACTTTACTAGTTCCACCAGTACATTATATGCTCTAATGGTTTCCTAGGCTTTGTTTGGCAAATGATGAGTTCTGAGTCTTGAAGAACAATGACTCTAAGTAATTTCTCTCTTTTATTTCACGTTATATGATTAGTAGCATCAATAAAGCTTGCATCTCCCAGCCCATGTTGCTGGTGTTTTGAGATCATCAGCAGTGGAGACTTACATTAGAAAAATTTCACAGATGTTGACATCCTGACATGCGTACTCCTGCCTTATTTGTTCTGGACTTTTTGGTGGGCCTGTTCTGTTCCTTGCACTTTTCTCACCTTCTTTATTTGAAAGTAATTTCTTCATCCATTAGGGCTTTTTCTGTAATTTAAAATTATTTTAACCTTGGATCAATCTAACATTGAGCTATACAAATTAGCACAGAACTGATGTAAATGAATTTCTTGTCAAAAGCAATGCATTTTTCACTGACTGGACAAAGATGCAGTTTGGACAAAGCTTATGAACAACTAACACACAGTCTGCACTTGAGAGTCTTGGTTTTATTTTGTCCCATCTTATCTTCCAATGTAAGTTTTCTCCATTATCTTACCCTAATGAACTGTTTGAAAGGCTTAGGTGTTCTTCCGTTGGTGAAGAAATCAAGTCCTGTATTTTCCAAAGAGCTTGGTACTGTATCATCCAGGAGAATATTCCATAGCAGTTTATTAATTTCAGAAGAAATTTGATTATTCTTCCTTGACTTGTCAGTCAGTGACAGAAATCCCTGAGTGATCATACCAGTATAAATGCCTAAGATGCCAACTGAAGATGGTAATGACCATCAGATGACAGCAGCAGAATTCAGGACAAATAATTTTCCCTCTCATTTTTAAACCCCAAATATTTCCTATGTCTCATAAACTTCTGAAAATAAGTGTTGCATCTTTTGCTTATAGGTTTCTAATTACATTAATGATATCTTTGTCTGGAGTTTCAAACCATTAGTAGAAATTCACAGCAGAATCATAACATAAATTTGTAGGACCAACACATTGAGTAGCTTATCTCAAAGATAAACTGGAGTGATCCTGTCACTAATTTGACTATATCCAAGCATGCACTTTGATATGGTGAGTATGACCCAATTTTCTTCAATCTTGAATAATGGATTGCATTAATCACTCTTGCCATTCCCTTCTTCCAGGCTCTGAAATCCTGCACAGAGTGAATTGTACCACCCAGCTTTATTGACAATGGCAACTCCCCATACTGTTGTAGTGTAAGGATGGCTATAGGCTGTTTTGGCTGGACCAAAATTCTCCCTAGCCATGCATCTTCAGTCTGCTGATGGCCACTGTAAGCTTCTTTATGCTTAAAAACTTATTTAACATAAATGTAGGCGACACATATTTAAATATTCTACATGAGTTAACACATGCTATCTATAATGAAAGAAGTATCCTTGAATACGTGCCCTGTCCAGGTAATTGTTCTATTATTTCTGTAATGATAAATATGCTGCTTTTTTTTTNTTTTTTTTTTTTTTTGCTATGAATGGTACTTTCCCAAAGGAAAAGTGTCCATATCTTCAGCCAAGACTCTTGTTTGCTGTAGACTTTCTCCAAGTGTAACTTGTTTGGCCCTTTGCCATGATGGTCGGGCAATCTGGATTTGCCAGTCTATCAGAGCCAAAAAGCTGTATAACTTGGAAGATAAGGATGCCACATCCTAAAACCAGGGAATTGCTACATTTTAGGCATTTGGTAGTTTTATTATACTCCTTTTAAGTTTTCCTGGTATGCTCATCCCCAAACCATTCACCCTGTAACAACTGCCCTGTCCTGCCATTGAAGTCACTGATTTTCATAGAAAATTACCTGTCTGAATTTACAGGGACACAACACAATATCCTCGAGTGACAAAGTTCAAGATTTTTCTTTTCTTTTTCGCCTTGCTTTAGGTGTTGTAAATCAGTTTAACCTAAAGAAGATTTCAGGATTTCCTGGGGGGCTGAGACTATAGAGAAGACACACAAGAAAATTCACATTTTACGCACTAAGATTTTAAACTGAAGGACTAATCAGCGCTGTCAGGAGATTGGAAATGGGTATTTGTCGGGGAAAAGACTGAACTTCGAATCCTTTATCTCATTGAAGGGAGAGACCGCTTTGGAGCTAAAGGAGCCACAAAGTAGGATGGTGCAAGTAAAGGCTGAAGTATCATGTAAACGGAGTGGGGCTGACAGAGGGACCGCGCCAGGCTGTAGGAAGTCGCGTCGTGAAGCATGAAAAAGAGATTGTTGTGTCAGGTGAGAAGGAATAACCGCATAGCGAAGGCCTGCAGCCATAACCCGGGGCAGACAGACACGTAATGCGGAGACACTTAATTGTGGCAGCCAGTAACGGCGCGGGAAACGGCTGCAGCCCGGAGCGCAGAAATCCCCTGGCGAAGGGGGCAGGAGCCGTGCGGACACAGGCGCTGGCTGGGCGAGACGGGGGGCACCGCTGGGGCTGCCAGCGGGGCAGGAGAGGCGCCGAGACCCCCGGCCCAGGCCGGGATAACCCCCCCCGCCTCCAAGGAGCGCGGTCCAGCCCGGCTCCCCCTTCTCGCCGTGCGAGAGCGGCCGGGGCGCTGCGGCCGCCCTGGGCCGGCCTCCTCCAGCCAGCCGAGTCCCCTCCTCCCCGCTGCCTTCCCGGCGGCGGCGGGGGGGGGCGCGGGCGGGCGCGGCGCCCGGGGGC